>BMAO01025987.1:0-94651 GCA_019973975.1 Trichonephila clavata
TTCACGTAGTAGAACAAAAGTGCTATTAGGAAGCAAATTTCGTCTTCGTTCCATATTTTGTCGTACCTTTTTCTCAGCCAATAAGCAACCAATTGACCTCGGGGTTTCGGCATTTGGTCGCATTTGTGCACTAGATGAGCCGAATCATATTTAAATTTAATAATTTTTAAATTTTTTTAGTGCAGTACTACTTTCTGTCAGTAAAAAGTTCATTAGTTGCATTATTGTAAAATACAGCACGTGAAAAACGCGCTAAAATTACTTGGCCATGCCAATGATTGATATCCTGTTTTATTTTTATTAGATATCCATTCAAAATAGAAATTTAGAATTATTCCGATGGAAACCCCAAGATGGTCCCATAGTTATAATTTGCCTATAATCTGAATAGCATTAAGTTAAAAAATGCTAAACCAAAAGCATAAATTTTTCGTTTTCAATTCGTTTTTATTTTTCAAATATTTCTTTAATATTAAGTATAAACCTATGAAATATAAGGGTTACCCAAATGAAAAGTGAAGGTAAAAAGATTTATTTATTGGAAATCAAAAGAAATCACTCTGGGGTTATAACACAGGTCGCATCATTTCGGCAGCGCTGCCCATCTCCGAAAACCTATACACCTACTATTCCAAGACGTTCGGCCTAAACAATGCGGCCGCGGTAGCCAAGTGGCTTAGGTATCGGATCATGAGTTTGAGCTCAGTACCACTAAAGACCGCCGTGTATGGAAACGATGCATGTTAAATCTATCAAGAGCTCAAACGTCCTTCCGTTGCTGTGGTAGTTAGGAGAGGGAGGTGCCAGCTCAGGTGTCTCCTTCGTCACTTGACCATGGTTCAAAATTACGAGGTCCGTCGCCAAAAGCCCTCGTGTAGCTGAACAGTACGACGTTAATATTCACTCACTCACTCAATCGATCAAAGCAATTCCGAGCGTTTGTCAGTACTTGTCGATAGATGTTCGCATTAAACTCAACTCCTACAATTAGAAACCGTACTACCACATGTTGTTCCGATCTGGACGCATCCTTATTGGCATGATTTCACTTTCGAATATTTCCTCTGCCACTAACAGGTTTCAGAGTCAAACATCGTATGCGGTGTACATTTCCTTCCGTCCTTCGTGCCCCTAATTTGTGGCTCTGCTATAGCTGCACTCATTCTGACGCAATTGGATGCGTCCACTTTTTATTTCGGGAACCATTATAGAAACCAAAGATATAATTCAGCACAGAGTTAATCTTATATTTTAGTATATTTTATTACTTGTGATTCCAAACTAACAATTCTCAATACCAATCATTTTATAATAGAAAATGACATAATTGAACAAATACTGTTTTGTTTTAAATTTTATTCAGTTTCCCAGATCGCATTTATGTTAATCACATTCTTAAATTGAATGAAATATTTATTAATATCAATTTATTCATTTATTAATATCAATATATAATTTATCAATATTTCAATCTTTCATTTTAGTGAAAAAAAGTAGTATATCTCTGAGGATGATTATTTTTTTCTACAACGCATTGACAAAAAATAGTGAACTATTTTTATGCTAAGAACATTAAACAGATAGTATTTAGTTTTACACTATCTGGCCAAAAGTATCCGAACACCCAGTGGTATGGACTTAGAGCGTTCTGAAGCACATATAAATATGATGTTGGTCCCCTTTTGCGTGGATGACAGCCTGCACACGTTTGGGAACACTTTCCATCAATTTTTGATAGGCGAACATATGAATTGCCTTCCAGGCATCCATCACAGCTGAAGTGAGTGCTTGCAGTGAGGATGGTCGATTTGGCTAGCTACATAATCTGCTCTCTAATTCGTCCCAAAGGTGTTCTATGGGATTTAGATCGGGGCTCTGAGAAGACCAGTCCAGTTTTTGAACACCCATTTGTCAACCATGTCTGTGCAAGCCTTTATGTGTGAATGGAGCAGTTATCCTGCTGGAAGAGAGAAATGGACCTTCCCCGAAATATTGCCATAGAGTGGAGTGCAGTATTGTCCAGAATGTCCACATACATTTCAGAGTTCATGTTTCCAATCACAGGAACTAACGAACCCAGGCCAAACCACGAGAAACACCCCCACACCATTATGCTTCCACCACCAAACTTAACAGTCGGCACAATACAGTCACTAAAGAAGCATTCGCCGGGCATCCGCCAAACCCAGACGCGTCCATCCGACTGCCAGACTGTAAACCGAGATTCATCACTCCAAAGAACAGTTTTCCACATGCCCACAGTCCAATGACGGTGAGCTCTACACCATTGCAATCGATGCTTCGCATTCTGTGGAGTGATGTTTGGCTTGTGAGCGGCTGCACGACCATGGAATCCCAAGTTTCTTAACTCTCGACGGACAGTCCTGCTGCTAACACTAATTCCTGATGAACTTTGGAACTCCTGAGAAATTTCCACCAACGAGGACTTGCGATTTTGTTTCACTACCCTTTTCAGAGTTCTGCGGCTGCGTTCACCAAGTATTTTCGGCCTACCGGTTCGTTTTTCTGCCGTTTCACTGCCTCGACGTTTCCACTTCACAATTACATCACTCACAGTAGATTTAGGCTTCTGTAGAATGTCCGCAATCTCACGAACTGATTTCCCACAAAGGTGGCATCCCACTATACTGCCACGATCAAACTCACTAAGCTCCTTTGACGTACTCATTGCCTCACAAACGCATAAGTGCAATCTGACAAATCACTAGCAACACTTTTATAGCTTTCAATTACGTATCAAATTGCGTCACTCGCCAAAACCACATTTTAAGGGGTGTCCGGATACTTTTGGCCAGATAGTGTATTATAAAAACATGTTTCTTATACATTAAAATAAAATAGAGCCTGCAAAAAGTTCACAATAATTATTTAGATTAACTAAATGATATGCCCTTAAAAAGTTTGAAAAATTTCAACGCTTAAAAAAATGAGTGATATCATTTCCACATCTAAAATATGGTCCAATTTTCTCCAAAAATATTCCATTCTATACTATTTTACACTTCAAATCTAACCATATACACTGCTGGCCACCATAAATGCAACACCAAGAAAGACAAGAGATAGCACAACAAATCTTATTTTGTAGATAACATGTTGACCAAGTATCAAATAATTAAATTTATAAACTTCTGTGAAGTGTGGTTCCTGCCAGAATCAGTAGCTAGTGTAGCCGCCATTGTTGGAGATCACCGCTGCCACACGCCTCGGCATTGATTCAAAGAGACTTTGGATGGCGTACAGCAGACCAAGAAGCTTACACACGTTACCAAAGTTGATCTGGTGTGTCAGCTGGGGGTGTAATCTGGGTCAGTCGTTGAGCAACCATGGACCACATGTTTTCTATCGGCGAAAGATCCGGAGAGCGAGCCGGGCAGGGAAGCAATTCAATCTGGTGATTGACGAAGAACCTTTGGACAATGTGGTCGTGTGGTCGCGCATTATCCTGTTAAAATATGGCTGTGGCCAAGCCCTGAAGGTAAGGAAGGACAACTGGCTCCAACACCTCGGAGATGTAGCGCTGGCTGTTTAAAGTACCGGCAATGCGTACTAGAGGAGTGCGAGAGTGATATCCAATACCGCCCCATACCATAATACCCGGTGCAGGACAAGTGTGGCTGCCGTTCAGCATCCTCTCTCCATGGTGTCTCCAGACTCGAATCCGACCATCGTGGTGTTGCAGACAGATGTGTGACTCGTCAGTAAAGACAACTTCATTCCATTCTGCCTCCCACATCCAGAATTCATCGCACCATTGGCGGCGGAGACGTCTGTGGTTCTGCGTCAAGGGTAGACCAAGTAATGGACGTTTTGCGGACAGACCGCTCTGCTATAAAAGGCGTCGAATGCTACGCGCAGACACTGAATGATGCGTTACAGACTCGATGTGCTGTTCTATGGTTCGTGATGTGACTGAGCGATCCGTCACTGCTATGCGCACAATTTGCCTGTCCTCACTTGAAGTGGTGCACTGAGGTGGATGCGATTGACCACGTCGGTCCGTCGTACCCTCCTTTATTCTACGGTCACATTACCGTATTACAGTTGTTTGGCTTAGTCCAACACGACTACCGATTTCCCTGAAAGATAATCCACAATATCGGTAGGCCACTATCCTTCCTCTGTCCAACTCGGATACTTGATCAAAAGCTGATCGCTGTTATATACAAGACATAATTGATCGTTTTTTGAAAAAACCACAAGAAAAACACAATTCCTGAACTTGAAATCGTCGAAATCTCCAATCCTTAGATAGCGCTTTGAGGTGGCTCCACAGGCGTGCGTGATGTCTGTCTGCGCTGAAATTCTAATGATTTGCATATCTCACCTCCGCTAATGCATGTTGTAAATTTCATGTTATTTGCGTGCTTCCTTCAGGGTGTTGCATTTAAGGTGGCCATCAGTATATATATATACATGGAAGAAATTTATATAAAATATAGAACATAACAGAAAGAAAAAAAAATTTAAAAAAAAAATTTAAGATCAAATCTAATGAAATACAAATAAGAACCTAGCGAGTCAAAATGCAATTTCGGACTTAGGACCGAATAAGTGGGGTTAAACTAGTTTGAAGGCGCCAACCTTCCCCCTTTGCAACTCGGTAGGAAAGACCAAAATAAAATAAATAGAAATTTAAAGTATAAAAATTCTAAGTATAAAAAATCCAAAGTATAAAAAATCCAAAGTATAAAAAATCTCATAGAAATATGAAAGAACAACCGACTACTATTAAGCAAAAAATTCTCCCAAAATGTTTAAGCAGAAAAATATCAAAAGAATTACCAGTAAAAGGATTCTTCCAAAAAGATTTTAAAACTTCTGCTCACAGAGCTTATTTCAGGAGATCCAACACTCTTGAAACAGATGGAAAGCTTTATATGTTGTGATAAAAATCTAAATTGCACTTAAACGCATCCTTTATACCAGCTTGTAAGGAAGACGCCAAGAAAGATTACATTCAAATTTGGTAGGCTATAACTTGGTTGGTTGTCACAAATGTAGAAAATTGGTTGGTTGTCAAAATGTAGAAATTTGGTTTGGTTGCTAAAAATGTAGAAATTTTTCATTTTATAAGATTTTTAAGAAGGGTGTGGAAAAAATAAACTGTGTGAAGAGTGATAAAACAGAATCTTCACAGCAAAACCACTAAAATGCTGACTTTGAAATCCTATTGTTGTATGGTGGTTTTGAAATCAGAAATAGCAAGACGATTAATGTAATTGTGATGAATATATGTTCTTAAGAAGTTAAAAGGATAGTCATGATCTAAGCAGCATTGGAAGAATTTCTTGATATTATTAAATTTATCTATTTTGTTGGTAGTTAAGTTATCATTCCTAAGTAAAAAGTTCAAAACAATATTTCTGTAAATTGATAGATGCAAATTGCTGTTCCATACAGGAATTTTAATTACATGGAAACTAAAAGAATCTCTTTTGTCATAAATGTTACAGACTACTCTATTGTCAATAAGATGCAAGTCTAAATCTAGGAATTCAACCATATTAGAGTTAAAATTAGTTTTAAGAAGGTTGAGATTGTCAGGGTAGAACATAATATTTGGTTTGAATTCACTAATTTTACCAAAAATTATTATATCATCTATATAACGGTATAGTAAGAAAGATCATCAAAAATATGATCAATTTCAAAAAAATGTAAATATAGGTTAGCTAAACTATTACTGGCAGGACCACCCTGAGGTAATCCTCTGATCTGTTTAAAAAGATTTTGATCAAATGCTATGAAATTTTCTTGTAAAACAAGATTAACAAAGATATCAAATTTTTCCTTTTTCATTGAATTATGCAATTCATGTTTATCATAAATTAAATGTAGAACTCTAATCATATCATCTATATCAATAGAATTAAAAAGGTCCTCGAAGTCAAAGCCGTGCATGGAAAAAACTGTCATATCCTTCGTGACTAACAATCTCTAAGCTATTTTTAATTATTGCTGTGTGTTGAAAGCTATCAATAGTATTTTGAAGAAGGGATTGTAAAATCTTCCCAGACTTCGTTATATATGTATTATACCCATTAGTAATACTACGGAATTTTATTGGATTTTTGTGGAATTTTGGTGTTAAAAAAATTCGTGGGTATTTAATAGTTTTGAGATGAATATTTAATCTTTTGTTTAAAGCCAAAAGACGATTATCATCTTCTCTATTGCTGTGAATCGACTTTTGAAATGCATTATTCTTTGAAGTATGATCACTTAATAATTTACTATAAAAATATTTACATATTATTGCATAATTAGCAGAGACTTTATCAACATAAGTTATCACGAAATCCTTTTGAATATTATCTATCGATACCTTAAGGTCTTTATACATATAATTTCATTTTCATATATATATATATATATATATATATATATATATATATATACATTCATATATATATAATATATATATATATATAATATAATATATATATTTTCATGTTTATATATATATTATATATATATATATACATTCATATATATATATATATATATATATATAATATACATATATATATATTTCATGTTTATATATATATTATATAATATATATATATATATATATATATATATTATATATATACATTCTCCCTTATCTCATTTTGCAACAAATAAATTAATTTTATTATCAAAATATATTGTTCGATTGTGAACTCAATTTAGGATTATTTAATGGAATTTATACTTTTTGTTATTTATGTATGCTAATATATTTAATTGCCACGTGGCGTAGTTTGCATTGTTTCATCTATGAATTTATTTTATCACATTTAATTTATCTGTTAACTAGAATAGAGTGGTATTCAAATATCTAGCACAGTTTTTCCTGCCTGCATTGGCAATACATTTAAATATCTGGCAACAGTGTTTTTTGCCTGCATTGATTATATTTTCAAATATTTGGTAACAGTCGTTTTGTTCCTGTATTGGATATATCGAAGTATTTGGTTACAGTTTATTTTCTTCCTTTTATTTTTGCCAATAATTTGGTACTTACGTATTAGCATCACCGCAGCAAATAAACGCAATGCGAAACGCGCCTTTTTTTCAAAGCGTGTTTCATATGAAAACAAGTAATATAGAAAAAAGGTTTTAAGTCAATTCCTACTTAGTTCAGCAAAGAAAATTTTTATTTTAGCTACTCTTTTTTAATAGTTACAATTAATATCAATATGTATATACATATGACAGAATCACAATATTAAGTGGCAAAATAGAAAGCGATTTTATTATCTATATATGGTGTTGGGTTATTAATTTTGTTGTTACTATTTATTCATTCTTAAAATACATACTCAGTAATTAAACTATTCCAGGTAAGAAGACCTTTGGATTGGAAGTCGAACGCGTTATTCATTGCGCTACAAGGACACAAGGGGCAATTTTATTTTTTTATTTTTGGTGTTGGACTATTATTTTTGTTTGTTACTATTTATACTGATGAATTAAGTGTAACTAATGGATTAATATTTGAAAATACTGTATTTACATCAAGTGTCATTCACTACTAGTTTAAAAAATGCATTTAAACTTGAATGGAGGAAGAGAAAGCCTTTCATTAACGATTGAAAATTTGAACAAGATATATATATATATAGGAAGATTATGAACTAATAGTAGGAATTAAAAAAAAACAGATTTTGGTGGAAAATGGCACGATTAGTGAGGCACACATTTTTGACTGCGGTGACGCTAATACATACGAAACGATAATTTTTTTGTGGAACCTAATGCCTTGAATGCTGCTCGCTCGGCTTAAGTGTAGAATAGGTGGCCCCTTGGATTCGGCAATGTTTATCTAGAAGCCCAGAATGAATTTGGCTCTTTATTACTTCGGCTTCACATCAGTACTCTCGGTAGTTTGGCAACTGATTCTAGTCACCAAAAAATTTACTAATCTACTCTATTAGCCACCTTTTCTATACTTTAACCCGTCGCATATCCGATATAGTGGGCCGCTGCTGTGCCGTAGGGCCTGGGTTCGAATCCTGGAGAAGGCACGGAAGTTGGATAATGTGTAGTGTCTTTGCGGCATGTGGAGTACTCTAAATAACCATCGAGCCGCAAGTGCTGTCGTGAAGTTGGTGGAAGAGGAAGAGAGTTGGGAGGCCCTGAACCCCCAAGCGTATTATCCCTCAAAATTGAGGGGTAAACGAGCTAAATCGTAGTGTCACCTGTGTTGTGCTCAAGACTACAGCCCCTTTCCACGATGAGTTTCGTGGACCTAGACCTGACGCAGTTGAGATCAGGTGGTATAAGAAACAACAACAACACTTTAATCCTGTTTGCATATTTATGCAACATTCGAATAAATCATTAAAAATGTTGACAGTTGTGCTCGAAATCTTTTTTGTCTAATTTTTTAAGCCCTCCTCTTAAATTTTTTTGTATTCACATGCTATCGAAACAATGCCAAAGTTCAAGATAAATCACCAAGTTGGCAACCCAGATTTCGCTTTGAACAGGCAACCATGCGCTTAGCTTCAATGTCTCTAATACGGTTGCGATAATATATAAATACCACTTTCTTATATTCTAAGATTTTATCTTGATTCCAAACAAATAATTTTTTAAAAATTTAATTAAGGCTAAAGTTCCCCATATATATTTTTCATTCGTGTAAAAGAATACATGGATTTAAATTTTTCTGAAGTTTACATTTTTCAAAAATTAAAGTGGAATTCCTTCTCCTTCCCATTAAAAATTTTCATCTGTGGCATATGAAGTTCCTTCAATCTCACTGAACAATTTATTCGTTTTATCACGTGTCCACATATGTCTATTTTCAGTAAAACTCGAACACAAATTCATTCTTAGTTCTTCGCAAAATAATAACTGTGCTTATTTAATTTTCAGATATATCGATCACACGATGCATGTGACAAGCCTTGTCTGCTTTCTTATCCATGAAACTATTTTACTTTATGAGTATATTAAAATAGTGAAATATATTTTTATATAATTTTTTTGGAGCTATCGTAAAATCCGGCGTATAACGCGCACATTTAGCACAAAAAATAAGATCGAAATTTACGAGGGCGCGTTATACGCTGGGTATAAAATTCATGACTCTAAAAATTAAAAAAAATAGGTGAGATACAAAAAAGTTAAGATTTCGATATATATAGAAATAATGTTTATTTAAAAGAAATGGCATACCTTATGAACTTTAAAAGTTGTAGTTCTAGAAATATACTATGTTTTCAAAAGTCTGGGATAATACTTCGAATAAAGGACTTCAAAGCATAAGAATTAATGCATACGTACACTTCAGATTTTTGGAAAAAAAGGTTATATGGTGAACATACCTAAAAATTAAAAAAATGCAGCTTGAAAATATAGGTGAGCGTTGTACACCGGTGCGCATTACACGCCGGATCTTATGGTAACTTTGAATTATTTTTAAATCAGCATTTGACATTATTGCATTAATTAAATTATTTCATTTAAGGTATCCGAACACGTTCGGAGTACTTTTCAACAAAATAGCATACTAAAACATTATAAATGATCTTTTAGGACTCAATACCAATAAATATTACTATTAAACAATCAAAATTTAAAATAAATTACCTGAATTTTACAAAAATCACAATTATAAGTGAAATTTTAGCAATATTTTTGAAAGGAGTCAGAGAAAAAAGTAATAAACATATATTAGTAAAAGTATTACTGAAACAAATTAAATGCATTTATCTAGAAAATGTACTAAAATTTTAACTTTTTATTAAAATTTGAAATTTTTAGAGCTTATTGAGTAAACATTATAAGAAATGTTACATTTTTTATGAGACCCTTATTTAAATAACAGGCCATAACTCAAAAAGTATTCATACAATAAGAAATATTTTAGTACATTCTCTAGAAAATAACATAAATATCAGGTTCAAAAAGTTTTATAGTAATACATTCGTAATGTTTTGAGTTATCAGACTCGCCATGATAGATTTTGAGCAATTTAAATGCCCATTTCTGGTAGATCAAAAACCTACTACCGGTTTTTCTAAATTTATAAAATTGATTGTGTAACTTGGC
Source organism: Trichonephila clavata (assembly GCA_019973975.1). Lineage (NCBI taxonomy): Eukaryota > Metazoa > Arthropoda > Arachnida > Araneae > Nephilidae > Trichonephila > Trichonephila clavata. Next base: position 10,072 of record BMAO01025987.1, read on the forward strand.
CTCTAGGTAGTGTAGAAACAAGACAAAGTATGTTTCGTAAAGTCAAAATATAGCTTTTTTCAATAAAATAAAAAACAAAAATATCTGTCTTGACTGAATTTGGTCATTTTCAACGTGTTCGGATACCTTAAATACCACGCTCAATATTTATATAATAAGCAATTTCAAAATGCACTTTCTGAATACATCATATTAAAGTCATTCTTACTTTAAATGTGCGTAGTCCGTATTTTCAGCTGGCAAGTATCCTGTTTTTAACATTTCAGACATTTTCCAGGGTAGAAAGACCTGATCCAAAACCTTGCTCTATGATCCAGAAATTAACACAAAAAGAACTTCAAAATGTTTCAAAAATAAAACAAATGCCGGAACTATTGCCAGTGTTATGGCGTAATCAGAAAAGTTCCAGGTCTAATTTAGTTTATTATAATATATAAAATGCGTGATAAAAAAAATGATCTGGAAGTTAATATAGAATTCTTTTTCACAATATAAAGTCTTAATTCCTGAAGAGCATTTTTATACATAGAAAAATGCAACTAAACTCAAATTTTTAACAAAACTCAAAATTTTTAAAATAAAATTTTGTTATACAAATTATAATAGAATCAGCATTTAAGAAATTTTCATAATTTTTCCTTTCATATTTTATACAAGTTATTACTTTTTGTTCCATTCTGTCCTTTTTTCTGTTTATCAATAGAGCCTTGCAAAGTTTTTTTATAGATAAAAAAATAATTTGCATGCAACTTTTTATAGAAAACGCCGTTCTTGTTGATTATAATTAAATTAACAAGGAACTGTTTTACGCTAGCTGCAAATCATTTTAAAAATTTGAGTTTAACCATAAAAAAATATTAAAATTTAATATTAATTTTTGGAATTCAAACAAATAACATATAAAAGTGTTTTATTTTAGGTTATCTAAGGAAAGGATAGTCAGTATCAAAAATTTGCCATAAAAGGAAAATAAAGGTAAGATAATATATTACTATTCTCTTGCAGCAAATATTTGACTAGAAAAATTAACATTTATTAATGTTCTGCTTATATATTGTTATTTATCTTTTGTTACAGATAATATTTTGAACCTGGAGCTTGGTTTGATATGCCGAATATAAAGAAACCAGTTTGTTGTATGGGGGACAATAACTATTGAGATATGATTTAGTATAGAAAAATATACTTTAGATGAGAGTTCTTAGAGTATGCCTGTTCTATATAACGTCCAATGTTTCCAAATTATTGTGTCTTATCATGGCAGTGTATAGTGTGTTCTAAAATAATTAATGATTGTCAATAATATTTGTTAATCACATCCTGCACAAGTGTTCGATGGGAAACAAAATAGGCATATCAATGCCTCAGTGCAGCCTGGTAGACGATAACGAATTATTAAATGCTGTTGCTGCGGAAGTGTTTCATTCTTCTATTGAATCTTAGCAACAACCCTTCCAGGTAATGAATAACAATGGGCTCCAAAACTTTAGAGACAAAACAGTGATGTTGATTATACTTTCAGTGGGTATTAAAGGATGCAAGATAAAAATAATTAACTAACAAACCAAAACGGGACATAAAATGAAATTCTTACAGCAATCAAAAAACTAAATCAGAGCTAACTCAGAAATGGTAACTAAATCAGAAATGCGATACCATTTAAAGGTGCATTTTAAGACATGCATTTTGATGCGTCAATGTAAGGAATGTGAGACATGGATTTAAATATTCTAAATCACAAAGGAATTTCAAATTTTCAATAACGGACATCAGATACCCCACTTATTACTCGCATCTGCGTTCTTACAATAGCCAGGAACAAGGAGATAATGAAATTTAATTGGGATTTATCTAATTGGATTGTTAGTGTGTTAACAATGATACATTAACATGTGATACGAGACACGCAAAATCAATATATTATTTTAACACATTATGCGCAGTATATTCTAAATTTTTAGCATAGATTACCGCATGAAATCAGGATGTTCCAAACATAAAAAAGGTCCTCAAAAATAAAGTGTCCCAAGTGGGAAATAGACCCATAAAAGCAATGTTACACAATTACGAAGGAACTCATGAATTCAAGTTGATCGTGGTTGTAGAAACCTAAAAACCAAAGTTTGTCGCAAGAAAAATTTCATCAAAGCCCTTCAGAACATAAACTGTAATAGAAAAAGTTTTCTGATTTATCTCATGGGGCTGACTTATCTCTCTTTTTTTGCAGCTTTCAAAGGGAACCAGATTTACTGTAACGTGGGAAGAGAGGATGGGGTGAAAAATCTCAATCGCTCGGGGATTTCGAGAACAATTACGAGGAGAATTCTAATCACTTTACGAAGTCATCCAACGTACTCAAGTAAGATGAAATTGTATGTCGTGAAAAAGAGAAAATGAAAAAATATCACGTTTCTAAGGAATACAAGAATGTCCCTAAGATATTAAAAGATAATTGGGCTTTTTTATAAATCTAACGATAAATCTTCCGATGCAATGTTGGATTCCATCTAAACGCTGACTTATGCATTCATTTTGCATTATGTAATACATACGAATTCCTTACATACGAATTCCTTTTGCACATTCACGAATATGCACTTAATTTTGGATAACAAAATATCGAAGACAGAATTATAAATTATTAATTCTGTTTAAATATAAATCACTTCAAAAACACTTTCTTTTTGGATTTCGTATCATAACTAGGAATGTTACCTATACCAATCAAGTTCTTCACTCTTATTTTGCAAAGATTAATGAAAATCAAATTTCACAATGTGGAAACATATAAATACAGACTGGGATACATACCCAAGAGCAAAACCAATAAAGTGCATGAACTAACAATAATCCCTTCATCAAATGAAACATTTCTTACAAACTTGTCAGAAAGAGCATATAGCAATTGATATTTCAAATGAATTATTTGTGCCATTAGCATAAGTTCGGTACTCCGGCGCTTGGCCGCAAATCCCTTTAATTTCAGTGGAGCGGTGCGCACGCTGGCGCATCTCTTCGAGCCGGGCTCGGGGAACCGGACCCGAATATCCCTCCTGCAGCAAAAGCAAAATCGTCCGGGAGCAGGCACCCCTTTCTTTTTACTTGCCCCTGGGAAGAGAGCTTTTATTACATAAATGGTAGCATCGGGTGGTGGTGTTTTTGGCCGTGGGTAGCCTAGTGGTTAGAGCATCGGACGCCTGACTGGAAGGCCTGAGTTCAATGCCCGATGCCACCAAATACTCGCTGAGTACAAACAGAGCACGTGCTTATTAAATCTGTGGGTCCGAATGGTGCCGCCATCTATCGTGAACAAAATCATCTGCCAAAGCTTAGGCTAATGACATACGTATCTCGATCCCGTTGCCATGATGAATTTCGTGGGCCTCGAACTGACTACGTCAGACAAGTGGCATAAGCAACAACAAAAACACAACAAGGAATTATTTAAAAGATTAATAAGATTCTGCCGTTTACATTTCATGTATATTTTATATGCTGCTAATAAATGATTTATTATTTTTTTTATCTAAGAATAATGTAAAATAATATTTTCAAAAATATATATTTTTTGGAATTGAAATTTAGTATCTATAATTCAGATTATCATTATGTCATAAGGTACAGTTATATTTATATTTATTAATCTGCACTAACTAAAGGTATGACGTTTTTTTTTTAAAAACAAATTTCGATCATTATTTTTTATGAATAAACCAATTAAATTGAAAAACATGATTTAGTGTTTAATTATAAGTTGAATGCTTGTCGGAGTACCTGCTTCCCACAGGGAAGCTCAAACTCCAATCATTAAAAACTGGGGGTTACATGGGTTCAGCTTTACCTTAGCCCTTTGCTGCATTAAAAGGTGTGAATAGACTATTTCAAAATATAAAAAGCTAAGAAATTTACATTAGAATAAGTAGAATACATTAAGGTGAGAAAAAATTAAATTTAAAAATGCAAGATAGTAATCTAGGTGTAAGAGTTGAATAAATACAAGGTGTAATTATAGCGAAAAGTAACTATGTTCATGAGATCTGTGTCAAGCTGCTTTCTGGCCCGGCGAACCGGAACGCAGAGCGGTCGACTAATGTTTAAATGTAATTGATACTAGTACACACACACACATTATAATTTTATTTACCGTAAAATCTGGCAGTTTTATACATATCGGTATATAACGTGCACCTATACTTTGTAGCTGCATTTTTAATTTTTATGTATTTTCACTGTATAACGCGCACCCCCTTTTTTTTACGAAGATACCTGAAATATACATGAGCAATTCTCTTATGTTTTGAAGTCATTTATTCAAGGTATTATCCCAGGCTTTTGAAAAAATAGTATATTTCTAGATTTGCAACACTTTATGTTCCTTATGTATGTCATTTTTTTAACATAGCAGTGTTCCGATCGATGTAGAAGTTTAATTTTATTTGTGTTTAATCTTTTCTTTTGAATTTTAAGAATATCCTTTTTACATCCGGTGTATAACACGCACCCGTAAAAAAACCTTTGAGTTCAAAGTGCGCGTTATAAGACTTATTTCACGGGTATATGATACCTGTATTAATAATTTTATTTATTCGATATTAGTCTCCTTTCAGCGATCAACTAATGAGTGAGAACCTGCAATTGAATATATGTCGAATTTTCGTTTTGGACAAAAAAAATACCAGAAATTTAACTACAATGCTACTACTCGAAGTTTTTTAGTCACAGTAGCAGCCATTCTAGTTCGTTTTAGACCAGTCATTTTCCAAAATAACAACTCACAAAAAACCTATTCATTCCAACACTTTTTCATTTTTTATTCATAAATCCGAAAATTACATACTACCTCGTTCCATTATGCACTGCAAACAAATAATACTTAAAGCACAATTTTCCCAGTTTGGTTCGAATAACAATTATCCTGTTAACCCAATCCCACTATGGGATTTCCTACCTGTATGGGAAAAGACTAGTTACTAAAAGCCCTGTCTCTTTGTTTCCAAATCCCAAGAGTGCCTTAAAAAATAAATGGAAGCTATTAGGATAATTGAAGCTGGTTCTGTCCCGCTAATGGAGCATTGCATTCCGTGAGTGCCTTACATTCTTAAGACCTTTCCATATAGGGAAAGTGCATTTGTTTCAGGAAAGCAGAATATTCAGAAGGCAAGGAAACTTTCAAAGTTTTAAATTCCCTTTTTAATGAAGTTGGTGTTCTAACTTAAATATTAATGTAGTGCATCCAGATTTAGCTGAAATATATGAAGAAGTACACAATTTAAAATATTACAGGAATACTTTGATTATTTAAATATTTATTAAGAAATAATGTATACCGTAAAATGCAGCTACAAGTTTTAATTTTTAAATATAGTCACCGTATAACGCGCACTCTTCTTTTTAAGATGAAACCTGCAATGTTTTTATGTTTTGAAGTCATTTATTCGATGTATTATTCCAAGCTTTAGAAAAACAAGATATCAATCATTGGCATGGCCAAGTAATTTTAGCGCGTTTTTCACGTGCTGTATTTTACAATAATGCAACTAATGAACTTTTTACTAACAGAAAGTGGTGTACTGTACGTAAAAAAATTTTTAAAATGATTAAATTTAAATATGATTCGGCTCATCTAGGGCACAAATGCGACCAAATGCCGAAAACCCGAGGTCAATTGGTTGCTTATTAGCTGAGAAAAAGGTACGACAAAATATGGAACGAAGACTAAGACGAAATTTGCGCCCTAATAGCGTTTTTGTTCCACTACGTGAAAAACGCGCTAAAAATAGTATACTTCTAGAACTACACCACATTAGGTTCATAAGGAATATGTCATTTCTTTTATATGTACAGTATTTCGATCTATGTAGAAGTTTGATTTATTTTATGCTCATCTCTTATTTTATTTTTAAAGCTATCATTTTTAAACTCGGCATATAACGCGTACCTTTAAATTTTGATCTTATTTGTTGTGTTAAAAGTGCGCGTTATACGCCGGGTTTTACGGTAATTTAAATGAAAAGCTATGAATATCTTGAAACATATTCTTGTGAATTGTTTTTACTATACACAAAATATTGTAAAACAACGATACATAACACAATACAAAACATAACACAGGATAGGTATATAAACATATAGTTCAATATAACGACAGTTCAGTTGAAAGATTTATTTAAGAAATTCTATTTCCAAGTTAAAAGTCTATTTTTAGCAGACACAGAAAAATTCCGTAGTTTAATAAAACTTTAATCACGAGCAACACATTTAGGTTATTTTTAAATCTATTTCAAAGTAATTTGGTTCGTCATTCGCTTATTTTTGGTCATTTATAGCGTATTAAAATTTTATAAAAAAACTAATTGGGACAAAAAGAATAGTACAGTGGCTGAGGTGTGAAGACTGTATCAATCTGTAAAAATACTCTGTCATCCAAAAAACACTTTCTGTGCTAAAATCAACATTTTTACATACAGTTGTAAATTATTGTACATACTAATGAAATTTTATTTTAGTTGAATATATTGTGCGAAGCTTGAGAATTAATCACCAAAATAATTTTTTCTTTTGATTTCTTTTCAAGAAAAATCCGTATAAAGTTTCAAAAATATCTTTTACTGAAATAAATCACCGTAAGTAATTTTATCCATGCAAAGCCATTTTTATAAAATTTTAGTGAAAGGCTATATGACAGGTGATAGTAATGCATTTTTCGAAATTATTCTGAACAAAAGAAAACAATAAAACAATAACAATGTCTTAAACAATAGAAATTAAAATGTGAGCTTTAATGTAAAAAATTATAACACCCCCCCCCAGAAATATTTAGCATATATATATAGTTTGAAATTATTTTATTTTATTCTTTAAAAATTTATGAAACTAATTAAATATGGTTTAAATTCTTCTAAAATTTTAGCAAAAGAAGTTCGAGTTCAAAAAAAATATGCACATTAATAAAGTTGCTTTATTTGTATATGACTGAAATCGTATAATTGAGAGTTGCTTATGACTAAATCTTATTTGTAAATCTTTTTATGAAGCTTGTTAATCTATAATATTTTGTAATTTTCAATAATTTCACTATGCGGATGCTTTGATTATTTTTTCAAAAATTCTGAACTCCATTATTATTAATATCAGAAACTCCATTTCTCCATTTGGAGAAAAAAAGAATCTCAATGGAATATAAAATTGAGTAAAGTAATCCTTTATTAAAGGTTTATACGTTGTATTTATTATTGTAAATAAAACTTTAATTTATAAGATTTTGCGTTAGAATTTTTAGTTAAATTTCGTTTAAATACAACTTTAAAAATATACTTTAGAAAATAGTGTAAATTATATAATTGAAATTAGGAGCATTGAAATTAGAAAGATGATCAAAAATAAATTCTTGATAGAATTTTAAGCTTTAAATAAAGAAATCTTTATTAAACAATTTAAGCAATACAATTTCAATAGAGTTTACTTATAAAGATGAATTAAAAATATTAATATTTTTAACATATATTAAATCATTATATTACGTTTTAAAAAATATTAAACATCTCTAAAAGAACCAACGAAAAATTTGAGATTTCTCAAATATTGCTTGAAAGTACATAAAAAATGTTCAATTACATGTAAAAATAATTTTTCTGTTAAGAATTTCGATACGCTTCACAAAGAAATTTGTTAGAAATAAGATATGCCGTCAATTGAAAACCTTCTATTTTATAATATGAATTACTAAGAATAAATTTAATGCGAGAGAGAAGGAAAAATAACTTTAAATTAAATATTTCAAAAGCAGACAATTTATATTTTGTGCAAAAGTGGCACTCATGGAAGACAAAAACTGAATTCGCAAGGAAATGAGACAAAGAGATTATTTCAAAGCCTTTGAACATGCTATTTTTATACCAATTTTTCTACAAAAATTTTTACTAGATTGAAAAATCCTGCATTCTTCTCTTTTCTTTTAAATCTTCCAGGAAAATCATAACACGAGAAAAAGAAATGAAAAATTATTTAAATTATTATAATAAGATTTACTTTTATCATAATAAGGAATACTACAAGAGAGTAACCGATCATATAAGAAAATTTAATTGAAAAATATATGCTCTCAAAATTGAGAACACAATGAAAATTTAATAAAAAAAGGATATTTTCGAAAACTCTCTAATATGCAAGCAAACAAAGAATCCTATTGTTCACTTTTTTATTATTCAATTATTTACTTCAAGATATAACAAAAATTCTTAATTTATTTAAAGGTAGTTATATCATAAGTTTATAAACTCCAGGTTTTTCTTTAATTTAATCCTGTTCATCAATCCCAAGTATTTTTTCTTCCAACCGCTTACTTGATAAAAATTTCACATTTGTCTTTATTTTGAAAGTTGTTTTGACCATTAAGTTCATTTGAATATTTTTTAAAATTATTTTCATTTGAAGATAATTCGAAAGAGATTTCACGAGTTTGCAAAATTTGGAGTGTTGCATTAAATATGGAAGAATGCCACAATGGCTTAAAAAAACTAATTGATTTTATTAATATTAGAAATGATTAATTTTTAATTTAATAATCCTAAATATATTGATAATCTTATATTTTCTCCCAGGTAGTTAATAAAGTATTCCTTCTGATTTTAAAATGTTTTTTTTCTGAATATTTTACGTCTAAAAACTCTAAAATGTAAAAAATTTAACAAACTTAGAATACTTTCCCCAAATATATATAAATATTTGTTTTAATTACACTGGTGAAATAATTTTAACCTGTTAGTCTACGTGTGATTTATTTGCACTAATTAATGCAAACATTTAAATAGAAAAGAATAAATTGAAGGTTAGTTAATTTTTTCGTAAGGGATATCATAACAATAAATTGGAAAAATTCATTTCTTTCGTTGGGAAGATTCATTACGAATAAACAACTTTGTTAATTGCATTTTTATGCCAAAAAATAATCAACATTTAATATAAAAATTCAGATCTATTCCAGCGAAATTCACCTTCTGATGTCACCTCATCTGTCAACAAATTAGAAGGGTGCATTATTGTAGCAGACGTTTTCAATCTATTTTAATGAAAATGATGAACAAATAAATAATTTAGAACTCATATTGTCAGCTTTAAACAACTGGAATAAGTATGATTTTTTTCAAGGAGGACCAAGCTTATTCAACAATGTTTTAGCGTTATACAGTGTGTTGCCGAATTCGACCGACAAATTCAGAGTGGTGACAGTTGTTGTTGTAGCTAATGCCCCTTTTCTGACGTAGTCAGATCGAGGCCCAAGAAATTCATCATGACATCGGGCTAGATTGTACGCCTGTCGTTAGCTTTGAGCACTATGCAGGTGACAGAACGATTTGGCTCGCCCCCCCAATTGTGTGAGAAAACACCCTGGGAGGGGTCAGGGGCTTCCAACCTCTCTTCCCCTTCCACCAACCTCACGAGAGGACTTGCAACTCGACGGCTATTTAGAGCAGCCCCATGCTGCGAAGGCACTATACATTTACAAAAATCCATGTCTTCTCCGGGATTCGAACCCAGGCCCTACGAAACAGCAGTCAGCGTCGATAACCACTATACCGGATGGGCGCCGTGGTGACAGTAGACACCAGTAGCATGGGAATGACAAATCACCGCAGAACATGGAATCGCAAACTATGTTTAGTCGGAGTAATTCTCAAAAACAGTTATGAAGTCCTTGATGACAAGTGGAATGGAAAAGATTAATGGAGTAATAAGTGGTAAGAAATACATTTATTAGATGTAAATCATGTTTTCAACACGAACAATGCATCACAGCTTGACGTCAGAAAAGTAACAATAAGTGATTGTCACAGGAGCTGTTTTAAATTGCGGTCTTAGCACAGTCGACACCGACGGACGAAAGATTGTCGGACGCATTCAAACAAATACAGTGTTCTGGCTATGCCAGCTGAAGTGAGGATGATTCGTGTCGTGAGATCCTCTATTGCAGTCCCCTTTGTCTCAAACACAAGCAATTTCAGGTAATCCCAGAATAAGTTTAAGGGATTAAGGACCAGGGAGCGTGAAGGCCAAGTAACAGGTCCGCCGCTTTCAATTCACCTCACAGTGTTTGTTACATCGAGGGGGTTACGCATCACAATCGAAAAATGTCCTGGTGCACCAACGTGCATGAATCACACGTTTTGGTGCCCAGTGGTTGGTACTCCCTGCAGCAACTCTGAGAGGACGTGCTGAGGTAGTTTGAGCAAGGTAGTTTGAGCCATTGAGGAGTTGGAGCAGAAGACTCCAACCGATTATCTCTGAGAATCCTCACTTTTCTCCCAATGACTGCTATTATCACGATTTTCATTACGTTAACGTTGTTTGCGACCCCATGTTCTAAGTTGATTTGTGGTCTATGTGCTGCCTACTATCACCCCTTTGAATTTTTCGGTCGAATTCGGCAACACCCAGTAGAATCGATTTCTCTGGAAGATTACCATTTTAGCACTCGGATGCGTATTAAGGTTAAATAGCCTATTGAGAGAAAAATTTAAAAATATAATTACAAAGAAATCCTTATATATATAATATAAAAGAACTTAAAGAATTTTTGGTATAAGTAGGTAGAATATATACGTTACTTATTATTATTTTGTATCAATATTTAACATTTAAGTGGGCTCTTTATGTAAAAGTGATGTATAAAACATTTCAATAAAATACTTTAAATAATTTGTAACTCACATGCAATTTTTAATTAAGAGCCCTAATACCAAAACAATTGATTCAGACAATTCTAAAACAAAAAATAAAAGAATATGCTCTTCAAATGATCAATTATTCGTCAAGAGTATATAGCAGGGCAGCAACAATATTTTTTTATTTAAAAAAAATCATAATACTTAATTTATGAGCTCAGGTTCGAAAGTTACTGATTTAAAGACATTGCAATTAATCAAGATTTCTCTTTTGAGAAACTTTGTAATCTTACTGAATATTAAATATCATTATAAAATTTATTCAATGAAAACATTGTATTCTAAAAATGAATTATAAAATTTATTTCCCAACGGCTTTGATCATGCAGAAAAATACAACATCAAAATAATCAAGAATTAAAACCAAACTAAACAAAAATTAAAACCAAACCGAATTAATCAAACACTTTTTTTGTTACATTATTCATCAATAGGTAGTTATTTAAATTTTATCAGCTGTTTTTGATATGTATCGTATTTTTCTTTGACAAAACCATTGTTTCAATGTTAATCTTTGAAACATATTGATTGGGTAATTGAGAATTTCTATTTTCTAAAGTATGAAAGGAAACATTGTAATCAGAGAAAAAAAATTATTAATTCTCAATTACTTCTACATCCGTGAAATTAAAAGAAAGAAAATATTTATTTAAAGAGGAACAGTGACTTACAAAAGTATCTTTTTTATAATTAGCTAAAGAAAAAAATAACATAACTTCAGTCATTTAAATGAATCCTAATTATACCATCAATACTTTTTCTCAGAAAAAGGTCTGTGTAATTTAATATGAGGCCTTTTGCTAATCGAAGTCTTTTAAAACGAGAAGTTTTTTCTTTAATTTCTTTTCCTCCCCAATAACTATTTCAAAATGGGGAAAAAATTTAAAAATCAATTTTGCAATCCATTTACTTACTCATTCTTAATAAGTATATAAAGCACTTGATTGTACAAATTATTTTTAATGAGTTTCTCTTCAAATGCATTTACTTTAACGAGTCTTTTGTTTGTACCTAATAAAATCTCATCTAACATTAGAAGGGATGGTACCTTTTAAATAAATTTTTAATGATTAATATTATACAAAGAAATTAAACTGCGACAGAGTTACATAATTTCTTGGACGAAATTTTAGGTTTTTTTAATTAGAGAAAGACATAATCTAATACATTTGCTATCATTTCTTCAATGAGTGCCAAATCAATAACGGCTTATTAAATAAATCTTTTTTGCTGAGAAACGGAATAAGGGAACTTATTAAATAAGAATAAGTAGATAATATTCCCTTTATTCAATCTTGGGTACATGATAGAGAAAATATGTGTGTGTGTGCGGAGTGTGTGGAGGGGTTTGTAGGTGAGCATTTGTGAGGGCTTATGTGTTTGCAATGATTGCCCCCTAAGTTAAATATGGAGGGGAAACCATGATGTTTTGGGAGTGTTTTTCATGGGCTAACCTGTATCCTTTGATTAATGTGCTGGAAACTCTAGTGAAAGAAGCATTTGTTTGACATTTTGAACAATTCCACTACACCTACATTGAGGAAACAGTTCGGAAAGAGCTAATTTCTGTATAAAAAAACCCATCATGTTTCTCTTTTTACTACACTAACTGTCCAGATATAGTTTGCTGATATGAATGTTCAGGAATTGGACTACCCTGCTAAAAGTCCGGACTTAAATCCCATATAACACATGCTGGTTTAATTAGAACGTCGACTGTGATTAAGACCACGCACCCTAAATCGGTGACACTGCTGACCAGTGTTCATAATGGCACTGGGTGACTTTCCCTTCTGAGTGATTGTTGTAATGTGGCTCCAAGTTAGGTGATTTGTAAGAGGTGATATATGTAAAAATACCAAAAGAAAATTGGGATAATTATGTATCGCATTATTTTTAAACGTAAATAATAACATATTAATACAAATGTTTTATCAGAGAAGTTTTACTGTTTTTACCTAGGAAGTGTTAATAGTACGTGTCAGACTCATCATAAGGAGAAATAAAAAAAAGTAATTCTCCTCTTCTTCAAGTACATCTTCGGGGAATCGTTTAATAAGTGTGGTACAGTGTCCGTGCAACAATGTAATTTTCAGCAGAATAATAAGATATCTTTCTAAGTCTGCCAAATATCTCATTGGGTGTTTTTGAGATCTATTAGACACTCTTCATACTCTTAATTGAAACAATAGATAAAAACAATTTAAGTCAATTCCTACTCAGATCACCAAAAACAATTTATTTTAGTTAATTTTTATTAAATAGTTTCATTTAATATAAATATGTATATACATATGGCAGAACCACAACATTAAGTAGCAATTAATTTTTATTAATTATCATTAAAGTATCGCATTGTCATCAAAAACAATCGTGTATGTAACATTTCAGTTTATTTGAATGCTTTGAAATTGAGAAAAAAAAAATATTTTAAAATTTTGACCCAAGTCGCTAAAAATGATGCCAACGTGGTTGTATCTGTAATTCTTTAAAAAATTAATTTAAGTCAATAATTTTAATTAATTACGATTAAACTATCGGATTGTTATCCAAAACAATAGCGTATAGAAAATTTCACCTCAAATGAGCGCTTTAAAATGTGAGAAAAAAACATTTTCATGTTTTGACACAAGTCGTTAAAAATGTTGCCAACGTGGCTGTATTTGTAATTCTTTGAATAAATAGTTTTAATCAATTAATTTTATTAATTATAATTAAACTACTGCATTGTCATCCAAAATAATCGCGTATATAAAATTTCAGCTTAATCGAGTGCTTTAAAATGTTTTTTATTAACGACTGAAAATTTGAACAAGATAAATATATAAATATATAGAGAATAGGAATTAATAGTAGGAGTTGAAAAAATAAATCTCCTCTCCTTCAAGTATATCTTTGGAGAATCATTCAATAAGTGTGGTACAGTGTCCATACAACAGTGTAATTTTTAGCACTATAATAAAATACCTTTCGAAGTCTGCTAAATATCTCATTGGGTGTTTTTGAGACCTACTAGACATTCTTCTCCTCTGCATGCTCTTATTTTAAACAATAGATGCTCTTAATTTTTACGAGGCGTATCCTCTGACTTATAAGGCAATGGTTCATGCTAAAACAATTTCAGTGTTTAACCCATAGGCGTACACACTTAAAGAAGAAAAACTGGTTAAAATCAGCAATATTTATTAAAAAAACAGATCATTAAAATCTTAAAAACTGAAAGAATAAGGTCAAAAGCAATGTCTAAAGCATTTTATTAAATACTTCTGTCTATTTTTACATTTTATTTATTTACTTTGTCCAAAGCCCTTATTAAATTGTATTGCTATATGTGAATTTCATTACGAGTATTTATGTTTTTTCAGTTTAATTTTTGCAATAACTTACTCCGATTTTTTTAAGCTCATAAATTTGATTAAAAATGTATAATTCTTATTCCAGATATTTGTTTCCAGAAATTTCCTAAGCACTTTGTAATGATTTATTAAATGATTCAATCATACTAATTACAAATTACGACCAAGTAATGGTTTAAATATAATAAAAGAATATTAAAGGAATTTTTGCATAACTTTTCATAGCAATTATTGCACACAAAGAAATATGCAGTCATTTCATTCTTGAATTTTTTTTAAAAAAAATAATGGAAATGGAGTACGATAAAAAATTATTAAAATTTGAAATTTATCATAATAATGTATATTATAAAAGAGTCATTTTTATTTGTTGGAACTTTTTATCAATAGGAGGCTTTCAAAAGATTTTTGTAGCATCCTTAGTGTGATAACTATAGGACATTTTATCTATTTTATGTGTTTGCTTGGAAAAAAGTTTTTAAGTTACGTTATTTTTTCCAGATATATTTGGAATTGAGTAACGAGAATAGGAAGATAAATTAGCACATTTAATCGATATTTTAGTGCTAAGAAAGTATCTATTTTCATTTATTAAGGGAATTGTATGTCCTTTTAAGTAACTAATAAGTTTTCTCAGAAATCTTAAGCTATTTATACCTTTAATCGATTAAAATTCTATGTATTAAGTAACAATTATCTTTACCAAATTTTAAAAGTATACATCCTAATGCTTTATTTGTTTTCATTATCTATGCCACACGCATAGGAAATTTTGATGGGTGAGCAAATATATATATATATATATATATATATAATTTGTGACTCCCTTGAATGTTGTTTTCAAGCACAATAAATAATTCAGAGAATATATTGTTACGAATTTTGTGTAATTAATGCTTAATTTCTTTTTGAAATAGTGTAAATAATTCATATAAGAATATTTATTAGGTTAATATTACTTTCTGTTGCATTTATTTTAAGGTAAATACTATAATATTTTCAAGCAACACTGTCCCTTACATTATTATGTCGTTTCCATAAAAACATTGAAAAATACTGGCGATGCAGCCAAGTTAGTATCAATTTGGCGACCAAATTTGGAACTTGGCTGTTTCATGGATGCTTCTGAAAATATTTGGAGTGACAATCTATTAGTATCACGAAGTAAATTTTTCGAGAAAGAACTTGAATGCAGCCACGAAGGCTATAAATAGCAGTGTGAAGGGGCTATTCGCGAGATTTCAGTACTAAACCCACTGGGAAACTTTGGGGCTAGCATTTATACTATTTCACAGCCTTTTCAGGAAAAACACGAGATAATTATATGTTAATTAGTTCAACTATATAAAGTCTAGATTTGTAAATGTACGAGAGAAGGAGTTGCCAAGCTGTCACGTAAGTACGCCGGAGAATTACTTCACGAATTTAGCGCGCGTTTGATAGATATAAATTATGAGTAAATGTTTGATATGATATGTTGTTGGTGATGATATGTTTCCTCCCACACTTAGAGACGCGCCGGGCGGAGTGAGTGGAGTCCGAGAGAGGACCCAGCCACCACAGCAGTCGCTCACTGAAACCAAGTCAGTATTATTTTGGTTGTTGCAGAGTTACCTAGCGAGTAGTTGCTTGCAAATAAACTTTACGTACTTGTACTTTTAGACACTGATAGTTGTGTCTGAGTGCTGTAGAAGGTTTGAAAACCTGTTATTTTGCGAGTTTTACGACTATATCCTGTATTTTTAGGGATTGTTTTTCAACAATAAATTTCCATCGCTTTTAAAGAACTGTTTTATCATTTAAACTGATGGTATAAAATTTGCAAACCCCAATCTACATAACAGTTATATATATTTAAAGCTACTGTTTTTGGTTAAAATTTTAGAAATTCTAAATTACTTCTAACTAAATAACAATATCTTCAAAACTCACAAAACACTGAGAAAATTTCGAAACACTTTCAAGACTATCAATGGTTTAAACAAAACTACTGTCAAATTAATTGCATTATATTTAAAATTAAACCAGTAACTGTGTCTGAACTGATACTCAAGGTTTTATTCTACCATCACTTAAATAGTTGTTCATGACATTATTAGAAGTGGTCGAACACTTACTCAATAGAGCAAAGGTAGTTTATTGGAGGAAGAAGAAACCTTATGACATCGCCCAGAAACTCAATTAGTGCGTCGTCCAATCTCATTTACGTTATGAGAAAATAGCAACAGTTGAGAAATATTTCGAGGGATATTGTAATATATATAATAGTTTAACTTCTCTAGCTAGAAAAGGTCATCCCTGAATCATTAAAAGGATTGAATAAGATGTTCTTTTATATCAGTTCATAAAATTGAGCCATAAAGATACTGAATTCACATTTATATAGATTTATTTTCTATTTTTGAAGAGAATATGAAAAAAGATAAAAATTCATTATCTTTCAAAAAAAATTTCTTATAAGTGATAAAGATAGCCTTTTTAATTCAAGCTACGAGATCATTTAATTTAAGAATTAACAATTTCATCTCGTTGTATGTTTTTTTAAAGTATAAACTAAATTAGAAACTGTGATTTTGAGAAAACATATTAATGCATAAATTTTTGGATATTTAGAATTACCTGAATCAGAATATAATTAAAAAGTATTTTTCGAATTATTATTAAAATAAAAAATTGCTTAAATGCATTTTTTTGGACAAAAGATGTAGAAAAAATGACATATTTTCAAAACACTGTCCTTTTATAAAAAATACTTCTATAATTATAATATTCAGCCTATATATAGTTAAGACCTTTCAACAAGGCCTGAATTAGAATTTCTGAAAAATTCACAATATTTTCAGAGTTTTTATCACTTAGAATAAAAACTGATGTTTTTTGTTAAAATTTCTCTACTCTGATACATTAAAATACGAATAATTCCACTTCTAAATTATATATTTTAAAAATCCTATTTCAGTGTCTTTGTACAGATGTTTTAATTATTTATAGGCAAAATATTATTATTATGGAAGTATTTTCCATGAAAAGAAAATGTTTTGAAAATATGTCATTTTTTTCTTTATTTTTTGCCAAAAAACTGCTTTAAAAATTTTTTTTATTGTATTACTAATCTTGAAACAATTTTATATTTGTATTCTAAATCAAGTGACACTAAATATCAAAAGGATTATTCATTTTTGTGCTTTTTCAAAATCACGGTTCCCAATGTAGTCTGATACTTTAATAATTAAATTTAATAACATTCACCATACATTTACTGAAATGATTATGATGTTGTAAATGTAACCGATTTAGGGAAAAACTTATCAGACAATTACAAAAAAAAATATAAGAAACTCTTAGGGAGGTAACATCTAGACAACAGGTCATATTTAAAGTAATAAAAGGATTACAAACTATTATTTAATTTTGAAATGCTTCAATCAATCAATGTTTTGAAAAATCTTTAAATGTAAAAGCTTAAATTTTAAGTAATTTTATAAGGTTCTTAATTGTTCACATTGTGTGTTAATTAATGATTGCTTTTAAAATATTCTATTATGAAGCCACAATTTTAAAAGAAAGAATCATTAGTTTTTTTGTGTTAATTTCATTTTTTTTACAGAATATTTAAATTTATTTAAATTTCGTTTATAAAGAGTTTCAAAAAATAAACGCATGATTGATTTCCACCAGAAAAATGGGGGGGGGGGATTCTCATATTGTAATACGGATAGCATATTCCATGGAATTAATAAATATCTTTTTGTGACAGCAGTAAATCTGATATTAAGAGCTACGTTTTAAAAATTCCAAAGAATCTTCAATATTTTCACTTAATTTTACATATTTCTTCCTAATTTTTTTAGAAATAAATTTAATGAAAAATTCAGTAATAATATATATAAATACTAAATAATTAAAGTAAGTTGAGATCTTAGGAAAAAAATATATAATCAAATATTAAAAGCTTCTAGAAAGTTCACTGAAAGAAAAAGTAAAACAGTCTTAAGATTGTCCCTTTTGAAACATTGATTAGAGCTTACAAGGAAGTAAAATTAATTCTATTCATTATAAAGGGCTTTGATTGATCAAAAGTCTTGTATTAAATTACTCAGACACATCTTTTAATGACATCTAATTAAAATAATTAAATTTCTTTTGAAAGATAGAGTTACGTAGTGTTTTTTGCGCTTAGTTATGAAATGATGTTTTTATAAATCAATATTTTCATTCAATGGATTCCTTAATTTGTTCGGTACCTTTTAAGAATAATTTCTAACTAATAAATGAATGGTTTTTTTACTAATTACCGTGTTTATTTTTGCCTTTTTGAAAAAGACAAATCGTGATTACCCGAACTTCAAGATTAAAACTGAAGTATTACTCAATTAAAGTGAAAAAAATCCTGCAATAAAAATTGCCGATAAAAAGCAGGATTTATGTTAACCAAGTATTTATGTAACAAAAGAAAAATACATTCCTTCCTTTTGTCAATTTAAGTAGCTCTTGGGCAAGCGTTAAAAGTTTTGCCCGTTTTTATTACCCATAAAGAAGGACGGCAAATAAACGCAAAATGAACATTACCTATGATTGGGCATAATCCTCATTGCTATCTAAGACCTCTTGCCATCCTTCTGGAAGGAGATGATTCCCACGATGGTAAAATTCAAGTGAAAAAATTGTTGGATGGCACTTTTCACAGCATCAAGATCACTACAAATTTTCTGGCTGAAGGAATTGTTCGACGCACGAAATAGGTCATTGTTAGTTGGAGCCAAATCAGGAGAATATGGAGGGTGGGGAAAAATCTCCCAACCAAAACCCATTAACTTTTGGCGAGTGATGACAGCAGCATGTGAACTGACATTGTCTTGATGAAGGATAATACCGTGACGATTGATTAGACCTGGCTGCTTTGCTACCAAGTTTGAATGTAGCTTGTCTAACTGTAGACAATAGAAGAAGGCAGCATTGGTGGTTTGGTTGAGTGGCAGGACCTCCCAGTGAATCATTCCCTGCGCATCCCACCACACACTAAATAACAACTTGGGATGAAGTTCAGGTTTCGAAATCGATATAGATGGAACAGAAGGGCGACACACAGTCCTATGGCGGTGTTACGGTACATAACACACTTTACATCTCTTGTCGCTATTCGTGTCAAGAATGGTTCCTTTTTGTACCAGGAAAGCAAGGAAACACAAACAGTAATTCGGTCATCTCGTTACTTAGCTGTCAGGTTATGTGGAACCTAGCGATCCAACTTTTTGGTAAGACTCAAGTTAACAAGACATCATTCAACAGTTGTCCGGTGTACGTTGAAGGTCTCCACTAATTCTTGCATGGTAACAAAACTATAATTACGAAATCATAGATGGCATGTTCTTTGGTCTATTGCATCCCCCCCCAAAAAAAAACATGACAAACATTGCGACATGCTGCGGGTGCCGTATTTTTTTTATCGAACTTGTATAACAAACAAGGTTTCACATGCTCCTTCAAACTTTCTATGTTGTACTCTCTGAGATTTTTTTAGATAAATAACTGTGAAAGAGACACAATGTATTTATATTTTAAGCATCCACACGTTTGATTGGTCAACGGTTTCGATCATTACAACGTCATGTGGGGCGCCAGTTCCACTGCAAATTTGCACATCCAAAAACGGGTAGAATTCTTCATTTTTACACTGCCAGATAAACAATTCTTTCAAATTACAAAAAGAGGTTGGGAATACAGAATTTCTCGTTATATTATTTGAAGTATTTATATTATGTATAGCAATCACGGTATACACACAATAATAAACCTTTTGAAAAATATTTTAAATTTTGATATCGATTGGTATTTGAATTTTTTTTTCTGTCTTAATAAATTATCTTAACGAAATTTTAAGAAGAAAAGAAGAAAATTAAGACAAAAATGCTACAAAATGATGGTTATTCAAATAATAGCGGTTAACAAATAGAAAATATTTGTTTATGCAGATTCACTCTTTTTATTCTGAATTTTAAAAAAATTGCATATTAATCCCTTTCTTGGAAGTAAACAGAATAACTAATCATATTGAGGTTTCAAAATTTTAATTTGAATAAACTTACATTAATATTGAAATGCAAGACGAAACAATTCTTTCAAAGGAAATAAAAGTTTAATTCCGTTAATGAATAAAGTAAATAAAAAAAGAATATAAGATAATATATAAAGCATTCATTAGAGAAATAAATGCGACAGAACATAGGATTAAATTTTCAATAGATAGCTAAAAACACTGCTTTTAAATCTTAGCATTAAATATAAAGCATCTTAATCTGAACTTTTAAAAATTAAAACGAAATAATAATGTAATTAAATAATTTATTATAAATTATTCAATCAATAAAGAAATAATTTCAGTTTTCAACATTTCCTTCAATGTATTCTGTATTTTCATTTAAAATAACTTTTTGTCATTTTTATTAGCATAATAAAATATTTTATCTAATTGCGCAAAATTAACAAACGTATATAAAAAAATATATTTCTTTAGAAGAAGTATTATTACTCTTAAACATTTACTAAGCATTAATTCTTGTTATTGAATACACTGGTGTCCAAAATTAAGATAACAAACACAAAAAATGCAATATATTTGCGTATAATTTTTTTTTATTTTTGATAAAGTTTTGTACATACTTTCCTCATACTCTGAGAATATTAAGTAAGTAAATAAAATCTTAATGACTGGTTACTTCTTGCAATATACGTTGTGTAATAATTAAAAACTGAATTCCTAATAAGGAATGTGGCCAACCCATCATACTACAAAATGGGTTCATCTTGTGACAACAATTCCCAATCCTCTATAAGTTTACAGATTTGCGCGTGTTTGGAGGGTATTGACATCAAGCAATGACTCTTCCTAAAGCATCCCAAAGATGCTCGATAGAATTTAGGCAAATATATTTTTATTGGCCATTCCTTCCGAAAAACGACAGAAAGTTTTCTGCAAGATAAGTTATGTGCGACCTCGCATTATCGTCCATAAAAATGAAATCTTGAACATTTGCTCTTCGGAACAGTCTCACATGAGGTTCAAGTACTTCATATGTTTATGGCTGTACAGTAATAGAACCCGTATCAAAAATGTGTAGAGGTGTTCAGTCCTCTAACAAAACTCCTCCCCAAACAAGAATTCCAAGCCCCCCAAATTGATGAGATCCTCTTATGTTAGAAGGATGGTAGCGAGTCCCAAGTCCTCTCCAAATAAAACTCGATGAGAATCACTAATGGTACTAAACTTGGACTCGTTAGTGAAAAGTACACCTGCTCGACTCGACTCCATAAAAGACAATTATCTTCTGTGATGTGTTAAGAAGAACACGTACCACTGGCCATAGGGCATAAAGAGCCTTCTTAGCTAAGCATCTGTAAACATTTTGTCAAAAATTGTCTTTCCAGGGTCAGTAGCAAAGTCCTGAGTAAACTCGTTAGCTGTGATGTCTCTGTGACGACGTGAATTTATAAAAAATACAGATCTTCCATAGGTGTTGTAGCTTTTGGTTGATCTTGTTCACGTCTTCTAACAACAATACCCGTTGTTTAAAAATGTTTCCACAGTCTGGATATCATCATTCGAGAAACATTTAGATTTAGAACTACTTCTGCTTGAGACATCCCACCATCAATTCTCCCAGCGGCTCTCTATCTCAAATCATTCTCTAAACGATTGTGAGAACTCATTTTAACAAAAGTAACACGAATTTGTGCTTATAATAGTGCGATACACCAGTCTAAAAGCAAAATTCAAAGATCTACTGTGAAAACATTTTTAACGCGTCACTCAAAACGGCTTAAAACTTCTTTTTATCAGACACAGCTCACAAAATTAGAGTATGATACTTGCTTTTGCTCACTTTATATATAATATAAATTTTGAAAAAAATAGTGGCAGATTTCTTCAAATAGTAGTAAACTTATGCTTGTAACATTAATTTTGGACACCAATGTATCATTGCTGAAAATCCCTCGTAATATATTTACTGCTTTTTAATATCTTTATCTATATACTATTGTCTTTCTTTGCGAATTTGAACCTCATTTATTCTAAGTCTGTTCTTTTGCCCTTATAAATGAGGAAGTATTTTAGAAAGTTGAATAATTTGCTTATAATAAAATAATTTATCTGCTTGTACAAACTAACAACATATGCATACATAAATATATTTATTTTAAAAAAGTATTATTATACTTTAAACATTTATTAAGAGTCAAGTCTTATTAATAAATATCACTGTTAATAATTCCTCGTACTATATTTACTGGCTCTTAATGCCTTTATTTGTATGATATTGTCTTTCTCACTTTGAATATTTGTACTCCCTTCCGTTATTTTTATTCGAAGTCCGTTCCTTTGCCCTTATAAATGAGGAAGTACTCTAGAAAGTTGAATATTTTGAATGGAAATTGGTGCCTGGCATGATGCTCAAATACATAAGGGAGGGAGGGAAGAAAATTGTTTTGAAATATTAAAGATTCTAATGATACAGTTAATTTTTCTTCTAAACAGAGCCACTTCCTCAAATTTCATATTAAGTGTAATAATGTGTTTCTAAAACTATTGTATATCTTTTTAGCTGCCAGAACTTCTCATTGTGCAACCAAATTATAGTCAATAAAATTATGCATAAATTGTATTGAATATCATTAAAAATTTAGGCAAGTTTCTTGAGAAACAAAGGAAAGGACGAATTTCAAATGTTAGATTTCAGAACAATTAGCTAAATTATAACTCGCTTTATCACATAAATAGAACTTAATCGTTTCTAGAAGAGTGCAATTTCATTTAGATATTTTATTTTTAGAATAACAAAATATGACACACGTCTTTCTTAAAGAAATCCGTTGTTATATTTCTAAGAACTAATTTTAAAAATCTGAAAATTACATCTATTTAGAATAAGTAAATATATAAAGATAAAATTCCTAAGATTTAAAACTAATATTTATTCGATAAGGAATCAAAGTACACTATATTATAGAATTCAATATTTATTTCTCGAATGAACCACACGTTTATCTACCATTTTCTCTTTTATTTCCTTCATTTTAAATTCTAATTCATCTTTCAAATTGTCATCAGTTTATAAGGAGGTGTTTTCTGTGAGGTATTAAGGTGGTTTTTTGTAATTTTGTGCCAAGTCCATTAAAAAGAGATAATACTTCATTCATTCACAAGAAACTAAAATAATCTGAACCCTCTCATCTTCACACTCTTTGTTAAATAATCCCAAATTCCACTGGCCCGAAATGCTGGTCCGTGAAACTACAAACAACAGATTTAAATTTTCAGTTCAGGAATGTTATTAGGTATGCGACCTCAAATCTCCCGGCAGAAAATTACTGAGGTAGACAAAGCTCAGTTACAATTTTAAGGGTAGAAATGTTTATGAAAATATTTGAGATCTCAGAACAGTTTTTAAATTTTCATAAAATAATAATTAAGAGGATTCCAAGTAATTTCCCTTACTTTACCTACTATATGTTTCTATGTATGCATTACAAACGTATATGCTAAATAAATTAATAATAATCTATTTTATTCAAAATTAATTGTATATGTGTGGTTGTACTTTATTTTCTATAAATTTCAAAACAATATTTAGAATTTTTAAATGTATACATATAGACTTAATGTTATTTTATCATAACTTACTAATTTTATGCGTTACTGATATTTACCTTTCTGTCGCCCGGGAAAAATGGTTATTGCTGTACTCACGTGGTAAGTCTTTTTATCTAATTGTTTTTAGCTTTGATCTTAACATATTCTAGTAATTATTATAAGATATAATATTATCGTTTTAAATTAATAGATTGTGGTTTTATTTGTAATAATAGTTAAACTTCTCTTGACATTTCTTACTTTCCCTATGGCTTAGAGTATTGACAAGTACAGGTGAAGATTGGCTAACTTTGTTTAAACTTGCAATACTGGTTCCTAAGGCCAAGAGTTTGCTTTAGTACTACTGTGGATATGATCAGTAGTATACTATCATGATTAGTTGTCTTAGGTTTATACCTATTTTGTGTATATTTTTGAATTGTATATATATATATAAGCGAGTAAAACTATATTTTAAATATAAAATCATGCATTTTAGCTTAAAAAGATAATTAAATATTTCATTTTCAGAAAGGAGATTAAAATAATAATATTGAAAAATGTAAAACGATTTGATTGAAGTTTTCGATTCGGATTGGCAATTTCTTAACTGATTACATTTCACATAATTTTAATTCCTTTGAGTAAAGGAATTTGATAATTTTTTGGTAGAAAGCATTATTTAGATACATATATTGATAAATGAATAATCCATTTTTTAAAATTATCTTTTGAGAGAATGCTCGAAGTGAAGTTAGCTACTTTCAGAAACGGAAAATTGTATTTTAAAAAAATGTTTGACATAAACGATGTAACTGAAATGAAAACTGTCAATGATAAATTCTTTTTTTTTCTAATGGGGCTGCGGATTGGTATTTTTACCTTTGCAGACCTAGTATATTCCCCAGGAGCTGGTATCACTTTTTAGTGCGGCACCATACAGGCAATACCAAATGCCGGAAGTAATTTAGACTCCTAGTTTCCTCCCCAGAGGAGGGCACCTGAGCTTTGGCGATGCAAAATTGCATGATAGATTCTCACTATATTTGTAAAACTTAAATACATAGCTATTTCTTAAAACCCAAATGAATAGGATGTGGTGTCTAAGAAATGAAATTAGATAACAGGAAGGCATTATCCGCTTGTAAATCGGCATGATTTACAAACGGGTAGATATCGGTAAATGTCATGTATATGTAATAATCATTTGTGGTTTATAATTTAAATCGCATGTTCGATTAAACACTTCATTAAATACAACTTTGTTGAATAAAATAACAGCTTTCTGAAAATTAGATTGATTTTTTTTGTGTCTAAAAACGGGAAATTCTTTCGTCTTTTGAATTAATTAGATTTGTGTCAAATAAAAATAAAATGAGAAAATATTTTAGGATGATTAAGATTTTTATTCGTGCATTATTGCAATTGAACTCATTTTAAAACGTACTTATTTCATTGTCTGTTACAAACATAGGAAACAAAGTTTGAATAATATTAATTGTTACATTTAACAGCAAGTTATTATTAATTATTGTGTGAAGTAAAATACTCTCCAGTATCTAAAAATTAAGAATAATGGCTGTCTTTTTTGGAGTGAGAAATGAAAGGCACAATAAAATAAAATTTGGCATTTTTAGAAAGTTGTTACAAATAACGAAGACAGATTTAACGTGCATCGTTCCCCTACAAGGCTCTAGGCTCGGTACTAGGCTTGAACTCAGAACATGCCCGCCACGTGTTCGTTATGTTGACGACTGAGCTACCGAGTTCACTTATGTTAAATTGGAAACATGAACTTAAAAATTTAAACGGCTAACTCAACTATATTTCAACAAAATTTAATAAATATGGGAAATTGACTACAATTATATAATGATACTTATAATGATCTGTCAAGAAAGATGATACAATAAACACCAAAGGAAAACGTCTCTCTTCTGCGTCTGGTATTCAGCGTCTCTAGGTATCCTTCTGTGTAATTTCCTACGCAATGCCTCGTCGGACACTAATGGTGAGGTGTGACGTCAGTATTAATTGCTCCATTAACGTAATAGGGAGAGGGGCATGCGACAATGCACATAACCAACCTACATCAATAACGTAACAAAAATTTTAAAGTTTTGATAGTTCATCTAGCAGTTGACCTTCAAATAATTTAGAACCTGTGGCTATTAATCATATTTACTTCGTATCTCCATCAATATTTCAACTTTTACATAGCAGTAGATAAATCGTTTCATAATAAAATTATCCTGCTTTGAAATTTTAGTTTAGCAATAAAAAAAAATCTCATCACAATAAAAAAAAATATCATAAAATGTGACTCTCAAATTTTTGAAGCCCTGGTAAGAATATTTTGAAACATCAAACATATCTTAAATAAATTAAGATTAAGTAAGTAATTATTAAAAGAAAACATCTATTTGAAGTTTTAATTTAAAACTAGGATTAGATGTGACTAAGAAGATTCAATATTCAAGCTACTCGACCCTTTGAAACAAAGCGTTTATTATAACAATTATTTTATTGTATTCATATAAAAATCGTGCAAATGTATACCAAAATAAAAATTATATTTAGAATTTAAAAGCGTAGAAAAGAAATAAACATGATACGCAACTTATTCAAAAGGTAACATGCAATATTAATTTGTCACCATCGATAAAAAAAATGTCAAGAATTTAGTACTGCAGTTAAGTTTAATTGATTACTCCTGATTAAATATCGTAATAAATTATCTGCATTTAAAAAAAACGGATGTGCTGTGTAGAACTTTTTAATCATAAAAATATATGTATTTTAATTCACATGCATTTTAAAGCCAATTTTATTACCAGTGTAAAATGTTTGGTATATTTTTATGTTTGTTAAGTAATTTATTCCGGTTCTTATTTGTGCATTTGCCAATAACGTCTGTTCTATGAATGAAACTTGGAGCATCATTTGATTTATAGTTAAATATATTATACACTCTTATGTTATCAATCTGAGAAAGGTAAATTTATATGCTTCAAAAATCATAAAAGCTTAGAGAAAGACTTTCCACATTTTAAATTTTTAATTATATACATTAACAAATCAAATTTCGCATTGAATAAAATTTGTACCATTAACCATTGTTAAGATTAATTATTTTAACATTTTTATAGAATCATTTAATCAGATAAGTGTTGGAATATTCGTTTCATGGAAACTCATTCCCAAACTTTTGTATCATTATCTAACAGGTTCAACTTTTGTCAGATATCTTAACTTATAATTGAATACATTACTGCTTCAGAAATTTTCATTGCGACTCTTTTTAAAGTACTTCATAGAAAATTTTTAAAATACAATGTTCATGTAGTTTCAGTACAAGTTATTCAGTGCAATGATATAAAATTAAATTTTAAATTCTTATCCAAATGCCGTCAATCTATATGTACAGGAAAAATAATTATTGATTTAATTAATGCAAAAAAAATTTGAATAACTTAGACAAAAATAGTTACTTTCACATCGAATGAATTTCTACTTGCAGTAAGCAGAAACAATAATTTTAAAGCCATATGCTTATAAAAATTATAAAAAATTTTAAAATTCTTACCATTTTTAAGATAATTTTGTTTCAACAGTGTTAACCAAATGATATAAGAAATACGTTTTAATTATTTTAAAAATAAATTTTCTTACATGAGATGAAAATGTGCTAAAATCCAATAATTTTATTAGACAAATCATAATAACATTATTTTATTGCTTTGACGTGTAATTGGTTTTATGTGTGTGCTTATTCCAATATAAACAATACATTTCGAAACTACGTGAATAAATTATAAACATGAATTCGTATACAATGATGGCAATTAAAGTTTTTTTTTTAAAAAATTGAGTATAAGACAGTTCTTTTTTAATTTCAAACCTTTAATTTAATTACTATTTTACTGTACATCAGATATAAGGGGGAAAATTTATTTAAAAATGTCTTAGTATATTATTAGTTTTTTTTTCTTTATGCTGCAGGATCTCTCAATTCTTTTATTAACATTTTGAAGCACATAACACTAACAGTTCAATCGTATTAATCGGAGAAAAGGTAATTATTTTGAATACATTTTTAAAATAAAAATGTCCTTTCACCCAACATGAACTATTTTGAATGTCGAATTAAGCTTATTAAATTATTTTGCATATTTAATTGCGCATGATAAATTTCTTTCGAATCTTTTTATTTCATTAAAAGATTGAATACAATTTTACTAAATGTACATTAAAAAGTATCAAGAAAACCTGAATGTATTTGAAATCTAGCTCCTTAAAATAATTTGTTCAATTAAATACGAAGACCATTTATTAAGATCCTTGAAAGACGGAAAAATGATTTAAATTTTTTTTTTTTCAAAACTGTTCCTCTTGAAATAAGATTGGAAAATAAATCCAAATTAAATATTCGTACTAATTATAAAGTATGATTGAAGCAAATACTTTAAAATTGTTATTCTTATTAAATTACTTATGTGCGTCATTTTATTATTTGATTAAGTAGATTGAAACAATTTTTTGCAAGTAATTGTGCTATGTAATTTTATTTAATTCTTGAGTTTGACATCATTATAAAATGAGTTTTTTAATGAATAATTATGTTGAATAAATAATTTCTTTCTCTTATTTATACGATTTAAAAATAATTGAAAAGAAGTAAGAGATCAATTTATTTTATTTATTAAAAGAGAGCTCTTTTTTTTCCCACTAGGTAATAATTAATTGCTATCGTGGGGATTCAAAATTAAAATTAATGCAACATGCTTTAGGAGCAAATCAATAATTATTATAAAAGCAACTGATATATATATATATATATATATAATATATATATATATATATATATACATATATATATATATATATATATTAATAAATTATTTTTACAAAAAATTAAACACCTAATAAATAGTTCACCTTTTGAACTATTACCTCTTTAACTGTCAAGTTATTTTGATAATTTGAGTATATAAATCGTCAATTTCTTTTTATTTGAAAAATAAAATGTTTAATACAAAATAAAATATACTTATCAGGTAAAAATTGATATTTTGATTTCCACACATGAATAAAATTTCTTAAGTTTTTTTTAGCAACTGCATGTTCGTTTAAGGTGGCTGTATCACAGTTTGGCAGTGATAAAGTTCGTTTATAATGGAACATATTTTCTTAAAAAATGAAATAAAAATAAATAAGAATGAATATTTATTTGTCGTTTAGTAATTCAATTTTGTGAGGTTTTGTGAGCGCAAATAAACTTTTCCTGTTATAGATTTGGGTTTGACAAAAAGACGAGGCCAAAATAAACTTCTCGAGATATGTATTCGGTTAAAACAATAGAATGCACTCAAAATAAAAATTACCTCATGTAATACTCGGGGGTAACATTTTAGAGTACTAGTGACATGCCTCAGATAATCTGGGGCATAACGGTTAAAAGGTTAAATCAAAAAGAAAGAAAGAAAAACTGAAATTGGTTTTAAGACTATAGCTTTTAATACATTTTACTATTCATTTCAGCAGTATATTTTTGATAAGTTTAAGGCATAATATTCTACTACACAATTTTTTTAAAAAATTTCATTATTCTATTACTTTTGATTAAATTTATATTGATTGATATGATGGAATTAACATCTGTATAAAAGATTTCGGAATTTTATACTATACACGCATGTGACAAGTATCATAGCCTCTTTTTTTCTCTATATAAACAATATATAGAGAGAGATAATATCCTAATTTTCAATTATATATAATATTTTTTGAAATTGGTAAGAAAGCTAAATTTTCTCTTGTACATATGCTATTTCTGAACAAAATTTAAAATTTCACAAATTGTTTCTCAAAATATATGCCCACAAATTCATAAGTATCATCCATAAAGTTTTTTAAAACTAATTTTTAAAAAAAAGTATTTTTTCAATGTTCTATTCATGAAATCTGCCATAAATTATATTTATAAATTGGAATATTTTCTAGTCCTTATATTTGAGTTTTAATCAATTTAAAGTTTCTGTTACCTTTGGATCATCGTGCCATGTTTAAATATTACTATAGCAAAAAAATTATATCCAGTTTCTCGGGTATCATTTCAAGAATTA
The DNA here is from genome assembly GCA_019973975.1 of Trichonephila clavata. Lineage (NCBI taxonomy): Eukaryota > Metazoa > Arthropoda > Arachnida > Araneae > Nephilidae > Trichonephila > Trichonephila clavata. The sequence goes on from BMAO01025987.1 coordinate 39,902, forward strand.
AAACCTTATGATACCCCTACATGTATACATGTAGCCGAGCTGGCCTAGTGGTTATGGACCCGAACTTCTGACCGGCGTTGTTAAGTCACGAGTTTGAATCCGGATGTCACCGACGATCAAATATGTAAAGGGGCCGAAACACGTAAACATGTTTAAATCTGCCATGTTTCTCAGATTCCTAATGCGGGCAAGATGTGGAAGTTCGGATAGTTGATATATTATGTATATAATACATTTCAATTGTGTAAAAACATTATCGGCATTTGCTTTACAAAATACATTGTGATAACAATATACTTATTATTTGTTGAAAATTTTAAATTCATGGTTTCAAGGAGCAAATGTATACGGAGTGTCCCAGGATCGTTGGGACAAATTTAAAAGGACGTAGAGGACATCTCATGGATTCGGATTTGCATAGCAACTCATGGTCGGAAACATCTTCGTTCGGCGTTAGGTGGCATTATTCACAAGAGCATTTAAGGAAACAGACCTGCAATTACAACAGTCATTTGAGCTGTCATCGTCCTCAGAGGAGTATGAAACGTTTTTCAAACACCTAGTTGGCAGATATGTATCTGATTTACGGATTGGCAGAAAAAATTCCACTAGCGACAAAAAGATTGTAAAAGGATCCACAAAGACCCCCTAAAGAGACCCACAAAGTGATAGTGAAGGCGGAACACACATTCTAACGGGTTACAGTATCAAAGAAATTTTGCTCCATGCTTGGAACAAAATATGTTGGATACCGTTTGAAAGACTCGAGTACCATGTTGGGAGATCTAGTCAGACGCGGTCCGCGCTCACTCTCTCTAAGCCTATTACCTCATAATGATCCATATTCATACAAATTGTGATGAAAATTGGCAAACATGTGGTCTAGAGAATGGCTTTCTGGGTTCTTTTCGCGATACAATCTTTTGCTGCTCGCGCGTTTCCTTCTGCCTATCCATAAGTCAGGTGCATATCTGCCAGTTCGGTGTTCCATACTCCTTTGCAAGCGAAGACAGCTCAAATGACTGTTGGGGAATGCAGGTCTTTTTCTTGAAATATTCTTGTGGACAACGCAACCTAGCGCCGAACGAAGACGTTTCCGATCATGGGCTGCTATACAAATCTGAATCCTTCTGAAGTCCTCTACCTCTTCTTAAAGTTTGTCTTAATGATCCTGGGACATTAAGTATATATTTTAGTATTCATAGTATATTTTACTATGCATAGTATAGCATAGTAAATTTTAATGTTTTTTAAGCGTCTTACTTCCATATCGGGAAGAATTCTTTTATTAACTTCTAGAATTATCGTAATTATTAAATTCAAAACATGAAATAATAAGCAAGCATTCATTTTTAGAAATATCTAGATGATGTTATTCAATTAGAATTTATATTACATGAAATCATGTAATAATTTTTTTCTCCTAATTATTTTTTTAACTTGCATATTGATATCTCAAGATCTAAAGGTTATTTACCGCAAACAAATTATTACTTTGTAGCTATTGAGGATTTTGATAAAGTATGGTACTGAAATTTTCTTGATAACGTTGAACTAATATTGTATTAAAATTACATAACATGGTCATTTTTCAGAAATTAAGCACATACCCAATTATTAATTGTATATCTACAAATATATGCAATGAATTCAAAAGCCTTCGTGTGAATTTAGGTACTAAGACATATTAAAACTTTAAGCGGGATACTGGTATTATTTTGTCAGAAGCCTTGGATAATGCGAAAGAGGAGTCACATTAAAAAATTGATACGCAGTAGGACCCCGAATTAACGGATTCATCAGGATTGAACATTTTGTTCATTATTTCTGAGTTATTCATTGTATCAGGCCAAGTAGCCGAGTGTTAGCGTATTGCGCTTCCACACCACAGTTTTGGGGTTCTATTTACGGGCTGGGCAAGGTGGACACAGCCTTTCAAGCCTTCAGTGGGTCAATAAATGAGGACCAAGCTTGCTAGGGGACTAAACACCGAGGGAGTTCGCTTCAGGCTGACCACCTGATCGGGACATCTGCTTATGACCTTAGCGTTTAATGGTCACGTACACTGAGATGGGTACACTCATGGGCTGTTGCGCCACTGAGTTTAGTTTAGTATTCATTGTATCGGGGTTCAAATAAAATACCGAATTTTTGCACTTACCTTTTGGAAATTTTAAAAGCAGCTAAATATCATAATTAGAAATTACACACTTTTTATTCAACATCTAAAAATACTTTTAGTGAATTACACTCATGTCCATAAATTAAGGATAATGAAGTTCAGGCAAAGAAAGAGACAGAAGCAAAACAAATTTGACTTATTTGTAAAGTCTATTTATTAAACAAAAGGTAAAGAGCAAAAAAGATGCTATATGTTTGACGTAATTAAAAAAAAATGCGATTTTTACTCACTAGAGCAAATTTCAAAAAATAACCTATTTACAAAAAACAGTACAACATAGTTAATAGGATGGTTAATACGGAGTATGTCTCCCGGACGATGCAATACAGGCCTTACAACGCCTACGCATGCTGAGTATCAAATTATCAATCTGATCTTGGAGAATATTACACCACTCATCAAGCAATGCCCTCCGAAGTTCCGGTAGACAGGTGGGAGGGGGTTGACGGTCTGCAATTCTTCGGCCAAGCATATCCCACACATCCTCTATTGGATTCAAGTCCGGTGAGTATGCTGGCCAATCCATACGGGTGATATTCTCCGATTGAAGGCATTCGTCTCCAATGTTTGCCCGGTGAGGACGGGCGATGTCATCCCTAAACAGAAATTCAGCACCCATGGCGCCCCGAAACAAACGTACATGTTGTTCCAGAATGACATCCCGATAGATGTGGCCTGTCATCGTTACACTCTGAACATGCAGGTCAGTTCTGGAACCAAGAATAATTCCTCCCCAAACGAACCATCCTTCACCACCGTAACGGTGTCGTTTATTGGTGTTCTCTTGGTGGTAACGGGTACCTGGCACTCTCCATATGAAAGTCCGGTGAGAATCAGACTCTAAACTAAACCTGGACTCGTCGAAAAACATCACACAAGACCACTGTTGGGGTGTCCACAATGCATGTTCTCTACTCCAGGTTAATCGCAGGTGACAGTGAGTTGCGGTAAGGGGAACACATCTGACAGGCCTACGAGCATATAGACCAATGTACCCTAAGCGTCTGTACACGGTCTGCCTTGAAACTGTCATACCGGTAGCAGAAGAGAGCTGACGAGATAGGTCTGATGCTGTGCTTCGTCTGTTTCTTTTGGCAGTAACTGCCGAATACTTGTCATCATTCGGTGTTGTAACTCGGGGTGACCTGTGCTGTAACATCTACTCACATTACCATCATCTTGGAATCGTTGCGAAAGCCTGGAGATGACACTCTGGGCGATTCCAAGTTCCTCTGATACTTCCAGTTGGGTACGTCCACATTCCAGTCGTCCGATAATTCTACCACGTAAAAAATCATCCAAATGCTTCCTTTGTGCCATAACTATGCGGTTATTGCACTGAAAGGCTTTTAAAGCGCTTGTGAACAATTTTACTTCTTCGCCACGATTCCTTATATACCCTTTCTTACACTCTCGTCATTGTGATGTACTATCCACGCCATCTGGTGGTTTCCTGTAATTTGTATATTCTTCTTCAAGATGTGTGTGATAATTCTACAAATGAAATTTTTATTTTAGAGTTCAATTTCTGTGTGATTCTGAATTATCCTTAATTTATGGACATGAGTGCATTACGCATCAGGTAATTGGAAATTTTAAAGTGCTGACTCATGAGTGTCTGACAATCTTTCTGTGACTCCTTACTCGAAAGAATTCGTTTAGACTTTGTGCAGAGAAGAAATTACTGTATTATTTACGTTCTGCTGCCTAAGAGAGATGTTTGTTTTCCCAGTTTCCAAACATTGTAAAACATTAGAAAGTGTAACATTGTTATAGTAGTTTCATTATCAGTTTCTGCATTGGAATCGCTATTCTTTGGCCCCAACAAATCAACAATTTCCTCAAATTCAGTCGCACAGACAGGCAGTCCATCAAAAAATGTATCATAATTATTTAATTCTTAAAATTTCCCCTTTGCTGGGGATTAGGAGGAGATAAAAAAATTTCCTGTCCTATTCGAGACTCACACCATAAGTTACACTGATGATTCATCTGCAGTTATGAAGTGTGGTAAAAGCCTTCACCCTTTCCCATCAAAATATGCTACTTTCAAAAAGAGGGGTTTTTTTGTTTTGTTCTTTATTGTTTTTTTTTCAGGACAAAATAAAATTTATCATTTGTACAAAAAAATCCCAATTTTTTCTAATGCAAAAGAATGAAAAAACTTTTTTCAGCCCCTGAAATAATTCGTTAATTCGGGTTTTATTAATCGTTAAATAGGGGATTTCGCCTTCATTCCAATCGGAGAAAAAGAAAAATTCGTTAAATAAGGGTTAGGAAAGAATCGGGGTTCGGCCGTCCTTAATAATTCTAAGCGTTCGATATCTCTCTATTTAAAGCAATTATACAATATTAACAAATTGTACGACCAAAAACATTCAAATGAATTGTTTTTCAATTTTATTTTATTTATTTTTTCTTAGAGAATCGTTTAAAAGACTTATTTTCTTTAAAAACATGATTTTTATTCTTTAGAGATATACCCTACACTCATATCAGAAATTTTGCGGGGGAAAAAATTCCTGAATTGTTTTTAAATCAACAGGTTCCAGACAATGTCGTCTAAAAGAATAATTGAATGCAAAGTAGTAGCGTTAAATGATATAAAGTATTGTTTAAATTTTAGAGTAGTGCTGTAATGATTGTAGAAAATATTGAATCAGGTGATTTTAAGCGCGTTGTCATGTTTAGAACGCGTTAAGAAACTATTGTTATAAAATTAAATTATTACATCTTATTTAGATGATTACTGAAATGAGAATAGAAAGTTTTCGCATCAAAATTTAAGATGGAAAAAAAATTTAATTGATGGCATTACATAGCATTAATCGTACTTTTTTATCATTTGTAAGAAATTGTGAAGGGGAACGTAATTCATTTAAGATCACAAAAAAGTGTAATAGAAAGGGAAAGTGTTCAAATAACTGCCAAAAGATGGCGCTGTTCGATGAAAAGTCTAAGCAAGTCGGAAAGAAATGTGGCTTGAAAATTTATTTTACTTATATCCTGTAAATTTGCAACTTGTTAAATTTGCCTGAAAACAAACAAATAAAATCACTTACTGTTGAGTATTAACGCGAATCAGGTCATCAATTTTTATTTAATCGCGTATTCTTAAATTTTTTGGAAACTTGATACTTTTAAATAATAAAATTTGTATTTTGAGTTGAGAAAAATAAACATAATCGTAGAAATACTTAAAAGAAATTATACATGGCACTTTTTTTTAAATGAGTTCTGAATTATTAAATGTGTTATTTTATAATTTCAGAGCAAAACAGAAAATTTTGAAATTTCAGAGAAATTAATAATGCAGATGAAACTGCAAGAATTTTCCACATTAATATATACTCAAGGAATGTAATGGAAAAGTTTATTCTTGATGGATAATGTGAACTCTTAATGCTTTTTAAAGTTCTATCTTTTTATTATGCAACTCGTGCAACTGAGTCCAAAAACTTAATCCTAATTACTTAATTCTTTTTTTTTTGTTGCGTGAATGGAAATATAAAAAGGGAGATCATTAAAAGGCATTAAAAAAACTTTTTGATTAAGACAGATTTTAAATAATAAGCCAGAATTAGAGTGATTTTATCTAAAATTCAAATTTATTGAACAGGCTTTAAAATAATTCAATCAAATTACCAAAATCATCAGTCGACTTCTTGTAATAAATATCAATGTTCCATTACAAATAATATTATTGAATGAAAAATGAATTAAAATTGCTTTTCCTTACTCACTTGAATTGAATCTTATTTTAATAAAATGTACTACTTACGAACACAATTGATTTTCGAAAATGTAATTGAATCTCATTTTAAAGATGAAAGTTGTATTGTATAGAAATCGTATCAAATTGAATTCCTTATAATTGTTTTTCTATTGTACGTGACTTATAGAATAATTTTTTTTTCGTTTTTATACAATATAATTACTTTATTTTTCTTCAATTTAGACTTAAAATTTTATTATAATAAAACATCGACTGTTAAAGTATCCGTGAGTATGCATAGAAACAATTCTTTTAAACTATAATAGTTGTTGCTATAAATTTCCTTATCCAAATATTATTAAATGTAAAGTTATAAAACTCATTACATATGTTTGCGTACACATATCTCATCCTTATATCAATTATTTTCCTTTTAGAAATACATTACCCCAGCAAATGACTGTTGTATACAGAAAGTTGTTCACACTTTATGGAAACGGTTTTATAATTTATTTTCTCGCTTACATTTTGAGACAAAACTTTGGAAATTCAGAATAATCGTTTACTAATGTTTTCTTTTGACTGGAATATAAAGTAAAAGATTTATTTTGAAAATGGCTCCTAGCATTGATGGCTCGAAGGCTACGTAATTGCTCTTTCCGAGCAGAAATATTTGTATCAACAAATAAGGCGCTGTAAAAATCTTGGTTATTGTATTTCAGAAAAAGGTATTTATAATGTATTAAATTTGAAAGGGAAAAAACTTCTAGTTTTAAGTAAAAATGAAAACACATGAATACGAAACCTCATCCTACGAGGGTTTATATAAACGCAGGTAACTATCAAGAAAGGGAAATCTCTGATCCCAGAAGAAAATCCACCGTCTCAAAGATTCATCACATCGAAATAGAAATATCTTTCAGCATTGTAAGTAATATCATTTCAAAAGATTTAAATTTAAAGATGTTTAAACCTAAAGTCTATTTGCTTGTGCCAAAACTTATTGCGAAATGAAAAACAAATTGTAGAAAATTATATGAAAAACACCTAGCTGCTGAAAAATGGAAATTTGTGGTAACACTTGATGACGCATGGGTATATTTAAGTAACTGAAAAAAGAAGATCTATTTTCTATTGCTGAAGTGATAGGAATGACAGCACGAATTGGCTTCGTCAGTGTACAGAAAAGTTCCCAAAGGGATTCATGATAGTTAGAGGATTTTGTTATAACGGCAAAATAAATATCAAAAAAGTCCATAGTAAAGCCAAAATTAATTCACTCTACTATCATCAAAATATTTTAAAATAAATTCTTAAAGAAGAAATTCCAGTCTTATATGAAAAGGACATTGATAAAGTTGAGCTTCATATGGACAAAGGATCTAGTCATGCGTCTAACTGGAGCTTATTTTGCAAAGAAATAATCAGAAACATGGATAAAGTGTATACAATTTTATGAAATACTTTTAAAATTACCAAACGCTCCTTTTTTATTGAGAACATTTATAAATCCTCGTGCACCACAAAGTATCACACGCGGTCTTACAAAAGTACGCATGAAGCACGCATCAGAAAGGAAGAAGGACTTTAAAGTCATGAAGGATTACGATACAAACGTCCATGCCTTCTCCGGGATACGAACCCAGGCTCTACTGCACCGCAGTCATTGTTACTAACCACTATACAGGATGAGCGGCTATAATAGACTTTAGTTCTCTCGGTTTATTAAAACTCCTTAGGAAAAGGGCATCTAAGAGCACTGAATGGACTTTGAAAATAATTTAAGAGGAAGAGAGTAAAATCGGCGTGACATCACTAAGAAAAAAGTTTACTTTCATGGAAAATTCCTGCTAAAGCTATCTTTAAGAATCATGGCTATCAGAAAGAAGCAAATTGTCACAAAAATACATCATTGAGAGAAAAAAGTTAGCTATCAAAATCGTTTCCATAAAGTGTGAACGACTTTCTGTAATTATCGAATGTAATATTATTACAATTAGAGAAAACATTCAATATCACATACATAGTATACAACATTGAACATTCATTACAAAACACTCGTTACTTTCAGGTATTTTTCAAAATAATAGATTAAATTATGGTTAAAAGAAATAAAATGCTAAAACCCATTATCTCAAAAACTAAATAAAGAAAGAAAAGGAAAAAATATTCAATTAATAATAATCCCCCCTCCTACTGATTTTTGCAGTAAGCATGTAATCCATTTATCGGTTATTTTTTGTCTCTTAAATGGATTAGAATGAATTTTCAACCATAGCTGACTTTGATGTATTTCAAGAAAAGTTCAAAACTAATTGTTAAGTAAAATCTTTAAGACAAAGATACATTTTGAAAAAAGGAAAATCATAATAAAAATAACTTCATAAAGTAACTTCTTAGAAACAGATATAATTATAAAATATTCAACATAATATATTTTTGTAGCTCAGAATACTTGACATTTTTAAAAGAATTTTTTAAAAATTCACAATTTGGTTCATTTTTTCTTGATATTAAAAAAAGCAAATTTTGAATAATCTTAGCATATTTCCATTTCTTGAAGATTAAAAAAATTTTTATCAATAGCAAGATTTTATTTTTTTTAAAAAAAAATTAGCATATTTAGAATAGAAAAATATGAACTGGTAAATAACAATTTTGTAATGACACTATTAGTAGATCAGTATTATCAAGTATCCCTTTTCTCTAATTTCAAGGCATGCACGCACACGCGTTAGCACGCCATTTAGCAACATTTGTATTTCTATCATAACTAGAATTCGAAAAAATGACTAAACATTATTTCAATAGTTATGAATTGAACTAAATTGTTTGTGAGTCCAAACTCTTAACTTTAAGACAACACATTTATTTTCATAAAATTGATTCCACAACACAAATATTCAAGTAGAAATGCTGAGCTCATTTAAGTGGAGATTAAAATTCTTTAAATTTTGCTATTGACCTTAATGTTTTGCATATTGGAAAGAATCATACATTCCTTTTCCGCGAAAACCTCTAAAACAAGACTAATCCTTTTTGAAATGCAATGTTACATTTGAAAAACAGTACCAACTTCAATTATCTTAATAGCTTGAATTTATTTTTTAATGCGAATAAGGGATTTGAAAACAAACTAATAAGGATTTAAATTGCTGATCTTTTTCCCATGTGAATTGAAAATTCCGTATTAGTGGACTGAAATAAGAAGATATTTGTCATTTGAATCAACATAGAAAATATTAATTGAAATGTAGTTGCTTTATGTATAATGGTATTGTTGAGGAGTTTGTTTCATAAAAAATATGAAAGAGAATGGATAAATATATGATTTCTTACAAAATATGTCATTTTTATCTTTGATCGTACTTTGGAGAGTTTCAGATTTTTAGTAACTTTGCAGGTTGTTGGTGTTCAAATAATAAAAATGTTCGACTTCTTTAAGAAGCATGTAAGAAAAATTTATCTGGTTTTAAACTTCAATTAATAAGCACTTATTTTATTAAGTAACACTGATTATGAAATGGAAGACTTGGGGATAAAACAGTATGAAAACAAGTAATCAGTTTTTATATATATTGCGGAAATATATGTATTTATAACTAATGAAATACGTCTTTACTTCTATTTTAGTATTCTAACTCTCCCATGGTAAATAAATGCAATGGTGTTTTCTGCCAAATAATATAGTAGATAATTAAATGCATTTTTCTTGAAAATTCGAATTGATATCGACTATTTTTGCTCATTTTTATTGATGAAAATTATCGAAATATTTTATTTGATTTACATTCCAAACATTTGCAGTGACCGTAATAGACGGATGATCATGGCAAGATGTCCGTGGCTGGCGTTATTTCTCCTGCGTCGTGAGCTTGAAAACTGAAGCCATTAAATATCCATCTTGTAGAAGGGCTGATCCAATCATTGGGATGTCTGAACTAGAGTTCCTGCTTTCCAAGTCTTTGTCCCTTCCCGGGAATTTCTGGGACATCCCTTGAAAAGAGTCATTTCCGGGAATTCCTGGAACTCATCGAAATTTCTAAAAATCTAAGAAACAAGTTATTTTTAAATAGTATCAATAATAATTATACAAAATAAGGATACCGATACATTGCAAAATTCAAATTCATTTATATATTTAGCTAAAAAACAGACACAAGTTAGTTATTCCTTTTTAAAGTATGATTTCAGAGAAAACATAAGCAATCTATGCTTTTATCACTCAGCCTAGTTTTTAGCTTTGTTATGAATGCAGGAAAATAGAAATAGAAAATGTCATTCAGCCTTAGATGATGTTGGAGAAATTGTTTTCAAACTTCACCCAGTTTTATAATATTTGATAATCGATTTTCTGTTGCGTCAAATAATTACATTTCTTACTTCACTATTTTGTCCAAGCTAGAATTCTTTCTGACTGAACAAAATAGGACCTTTGTCTTTGAGAGGGTCGCTTTTTGTAATTTTTCGTCCAACGTTAAAGATTTTTCTTCCAAAAATCCTTGATCTCTTCGGAGCGCTAAGAGTTGGACAGTGATTCGTTTTCCTCGCAAAAAAATTTTGTCACTATTATTTTAACTTGTTTAATCAAACAATTTTTATTTGTTAATCGTAAAATATCAGCAGTAATTGCAGCAGCTTTAAACTTTCTTCTCAAAATTTAGATATTGCATTATTCCAAACAAATTAACATTGCTTCTTTCACTAATTCTTTGAACAAAAGAACATTTCATATTCTGAATAAATTCTGAATTTTTTTCATTCAACTCTCCAATAATGAAACTAAATACTCCTTCGGCTGGTAGCAAAGTTGAATTTTCTCCGCCAAACAGTCTTGGGGTCAATTCCCTTCTTCAAATACTGTTGATTTATTTAAATAGCTTATAATAAAAACAAGTATCTGAAAAAAATATTAAATTAGCACATTAAATATAAAAAGTTGTAAGTATTTTTGTGCACTTACATTATCCACATAAATGAAGATAACATAACTTTATCGAATTGTTCGTGCTAAGTAACTGCAGAATTTCACTTCTTTAAAAACTAAATAATATTATTTGACAAACCTATATTAAGCAGACAGGAAATTATCAGGATAGATAGCTCCATATATTTATTTTCCCCTTCAGCAAACAGGAAAAATTCTTACTAACCCTACGTGGGCGATACACTTTCTCTTATTACACTCTTATTAATTTCTGGAGGTCTCAATGAACATTTCTAACTCCAAGAAGTTGAGGTCAGTGGTCTAAATTGCAACAAAGCGGTGAACTAAAATTTATATCGGACGTCGAAGTTCTCAGTCAAGTCAAAATTAGCAAGATCATTAACTATTTTAGCCACATGTCGTTCCCTGGAACCAAGTGTTATTCCAGGGAATACAAAAAGTATATAAATCTTGCGATTACGGAAAAGTGCGGAAATCTTACGATCCGTAAAACTAAGATCATGGATTCTCGGGAAAGAAACCCTAGTCTGAACCTGTAGTTTGAAATTAGTTGTGTACAAATTTCCTTACCAGCTCACTTTTTAGACCAAAATGTAGCGCAGAAAGCAAAAATAACGCAAGTGTTGTACAAGATAAAAATAAGTAAAAAATGGGCCTTATTGACATCTGGCGTTTTGCTTTACAATCAATTTTATTGGAAAACATTCTATTGTTTTAATCGCTTGGCAATATTTTTGCCCTCAGGGCAACACATTTAAAAATTACAAGATTTTTTTCAGTTTGCCTTATATACAAATTTCGAACTTTGAGTAAATTTTTAAAGAAAAAATGCACTCGCGACATATATTCGGAAATATAAGGTACTTCTCTTTTTGTAAATTTGTAGTAAGATTTCTAATGTTTTATGAAAACATTTTTGATTATTTTACAAACGTAAGATATTGCGTATAATAATTTTTGCTTCTTGTATGGAAAATATGTATATTTTAACATTCATAATAATGAACGCTTTGTTCATAAAAATAATACGAAAAATTTTAATTGTAAAAATAATCCCAAATATCCTATTCGAAAAAAAAGCTATAAAAGTATTTTTATTCTAAAAATAAAGCTTCTCATTCTCTTCGCATCGCTTCTAAATTGTAACAAATTCTCCATTCTTAAATAAAAATCTATACATACTTTAAGATAAAATAAATGACAAAAACACTTAGCTTTTGCAAAGGTTTTGTGTTTTCTTGAAACACTTAGAGTTTTTTTTCAAATGAAAAGATAATGTTTAAATGACATAAAATACCTAATGCAGTTTTCATCGATTTCTTTAATAACAACTTATAAAATGAAGAAAAGTTTTCAAAATTCTCACTCTTCATAAAATTATTTCATATGTTGTATCACAACCTATAAGCGTTTTTCACTAAAATAAGTACCATTAGCTTTAATTTGTGTTCCTTTCAATCTAAAAGAAATAATATTTTTCCAAATCTCATTTCCTAAAACGTCTTTTTGCTAGACATTTATCGAAATATATTTATATGAATTTTCGTATGTACTTGGAATGATTTATCAGCTTATGATGAAATTCTATACAGTTTTGCAGTTGAAGAGTAATACTGATTGAGAAAAAAGATAAGAGATTATTTCAAAAACCTTCAAACATTATTGCAAAAAAAGTAAAATGGATACAATGATATTAAAATTGCCATTTATCGAGCTCATAGTCAGTAAAAAGACATTTTTTGAGAAAAAAAACAATGAGAAAATTGTTCTCCCTTTCGAGAAAGAGAGAAAATGATTTTCAAATTATATTTGTTTCACAAAAGCATAATAAAAATAGCTTGTAAGTGATAAAAATAGATTTGAAGCAATGGTTTTTAGTTACATTAACACATTAAAAAAAGAGCTCAAAAGGTATTCTTTCATTCTTTGATAAACTGAAAAACCTTTCTTGTGTGTTTAGTTTTGAATAAATACTCAAAAAAATTAATTTCTTGTGTGTAATTATATGCAAATTTTTAAAGTTGTAATTGTTTTCGAAATGTATCTCAAAAATATGAACTAACATAGTTTATTATACATAAATTAAAACAAATAATTGAGATCAATTCTTACTTTTTTGTCATACAATCTAATATTTTTTGCGTACATATATCTTTTTAATCGCAGTCATTTTAAGTTTTCAAAAAAAGAGCAAATTAGCATTTTCTGAATAAGTAGAATAATATTGTCACAAACTGATACGCTCTGAGTAGCCGAATGGTTAGAGCACTGCTCTACCATGCAGATGGCTCGGTTTCGAGCCTCCCAGATATTTGTTTGTTAAATTTAATCCTGACTTTAGTTATTTATTATTATGGACATTTGCAAGACGTACTGTTTCATCCCAATTGTTGTAGTTAGCGATCCTCTCGTAAAAATTTTTCCGCGTCTTCGGTATTCAAGCCAGAGAAAGAACATGGCTCTCGTGGCAGCTGATAGGTAACATACATCTACGGCACAGATGATGTTGCCTTGTCTTCCGTTTCACTTTCCGGCATTCTTTTTACAGTTCGGACTCGGCAAGGTAGCAACTCGTATTCTGGAGATAGCCCTTGGAGCCTCCGACTTGTTCTGATATCCGTTGTCTATCGTTACCCGGCGCCTCCACAAAAAAGGCCACGTAGAAAGGAACAAGGCGATGTTATCCAATACAAGATTTATTTTTCCGTAGTGTCTTACACGGGCAGCACCACAACTGAAGACCTATCCAGCTGCAGTACTTTTATAAACCTGGTGGAGAGGTCAACAATAGAATAACCACCAGGGGGAAAGATTAACATAAATTCACAATTTACATAATTTGCAAATGTCCATAATAATAAATAACTAAAGTCATGATTAAATTTAACAAACGAATATCTGGCAGGCTCGAACCTGAGCCACCTGCCTGGTAGAGCAGTGCTCTAACCGTTCGGCTACTCAGAGCGTATCAGCTTGTGACAATATACTCATAATTGTTTCATTCCATATTCTTTTATATAACACCATTTTATAAATTGAATTCGCACCAGCCTATTTCAAATAAATTCAAGAAATTTCATTAAATTATAATTGATCTTAATTTTTTCAAATTACATTTTCATTGTAAGCAAACGTAAAGATAACTGAAAATGAAATACTGTATATATTAATCTCCACATTTCTAGAAATATTTGTATATAACATAAAATATCCGACTAAGAATATTCTGATATTAAAAGTATAAAAATTTAAGTCATCACAAAACAACTTTTCCTTAAATAATCTTTAAGGTATCCGACTACCCTAAAATTGTCAATTTTACCAAAAATTGGTAATTGTTTTTATGATTTTATTTTATAGACCACTTTCAACTTTCTAAAAATAAAAAGTTTATTATTTTCCGTTCAATATAACAAAAACTACAAGTCTATTAGTAAAAGCAGATGCCATCACTTTAAGTAATATGCCATACTTTAAACTTTTTACTCAATATGAGTGTGTGTATGTGTTTTTTTTTAAATGCTCATACGGGGACAGCCAATGCTGAAAAAGTTTTGAAAATAATTAACTGTGAAATTTTTTGCCAGTATAGTAGAAGAATTTTTAACCTTCCGATTTATCAATCACCGTTTTATTACAAAATTTCCAGTCCCTTATGTGAATGTAATCACTGCTTTTTTAAGCAATTTCACATAATAACTAAAATAAAGTGCTCCAGTTTTAGTAAAAATTAAAATATCTCTTATCCTGAAGGTCATTTCAAAAATGAATAACATAGCAGCGCATCAGAATTGAAAAATTGAAAATTTGTTCATAAAATTTGGTACATAAAACTTTATGTTATTTTTTGTAAATTTTTACTCATTTTTTCCCATTTTAGTAATATTAATTTCTTTTTCTCTTCGTAATTTTATCATATTTTTCTTAAAATGTACTAAACAAATCTAACCCCCCCCCCCCCCAAAATGCCCATATCTCATATTTTTTTTAAAAAAGTTGTCGCAAGTTGCCAGATACCTTAAGAAATAATTTAATAAAATTTACTTTAATATGTTTTTAAGACAAAGAAAGTTAAGGTGTCGAAATTTTGATTAGAAAGATTATATTGAAAAAATTCAGTGAAACTTAAATTAATATTCTTTGCAACAATCATATTTAGCGAAAAATGTTTTTCTTACTTATATTTTAATGTTTTGAAATATATTTTAATAAACGCATCAATTTATTACCTAGCTCACATACTTTGTAACTATCTATTTCTTAACTAGAATCAGAAATACATATAAATGTAATTTCTTAAAATCTCAATGAGAATTTTATATATATATATATATATAGGTATATCTGTATATATAAATAAATGTATATCGACCGAATGGAAGCGTTATTTCTCAATTATACAAGTAATTATTTTTATTTACTGACTTTAAAATAATTTTAAATTTTAAGTTTATTTTAACCATAAATACTGCTAAGATTTTTTTTACACTGAGATACTCTAAATCTGCGGAGGTTCTGAATCCTCTCGTTACATTGGTGCGGAACTTGGGAGAGGGCTTTGCCAGCTCGAATTACGTCCTTGTTATTTAAGATATTCGACTACTTGCGACAACATTTTTTTTAAAAAATGAAGATATGGGGATTTCTTTTTGTGGTATTTGGATTTGTTTAGTACATCTTAAGAAAAATATGCTAAAATTAAGAAGGGAAAAGGAAATTATTATTACTAAAATGGAAAAAATGTTAACATTTTACAAAAAAATAACATAAGCGGGGCCCATTTTATACCAACGGTTTATGAACGAATTTTCAATTTTTCAATTTGATGTGTTGCTATGTTATTCATTTTTGAAATGACCTTCATGATAAGAGATATTTTAGTTTTTACAAAAACTAGAGCCCTTTACCTTAGTTATTATATGAAATTGCTTAAAAACAGTGATTATGTTCCCATAAGGGACTCTAAATTTTGTAATAAAACAGTGATTGTGATAACCTCTTAAGGTTAAAACACTTCTACTACTCCACAGAACATACACAAAAAATTTCAGTTTGTTATTTTCAAAACTTTTTTAGCAATCGCTGTCACCGGTTGAGCATTTAAAAAAAACACATTTCGAGTAAAACGTGTTTTAAAGTATGGCATCTGCTTTTTCTAAAATACTTTTAGTTTTTGTTCTAGGGGAAAATAATAAACTTGTTTTTTTATAAAGCTAATAAGATGACATATAAGATAAACTGATTAAAAATTTGTCAATTTTTGGCAAGATTTACAGGGGGGTCGGATACCTTAACAGTATTTCAGGTTTACAAGATTCGTCATCAATAATCCTTGTGTTTCTTCAGAGTGCAACGTAAGTTAAAATCAAATCATATCAATAAATACTTTGGATTGTACACAGATGTTTAGACAAAGCATCTTCAAAACATCTTCTAAATTTATACAATGGAATTCGATTTCAATCTTAAATGGATAAAAATGTGCTAAATATTCTTTTTTAACGAAGGTAACCTCTGACGCTTAAGTTAAGATTTCAGTTTCAATTAATATTAAAAACGTTTTCAACTTGCTTAAAATATCATTCAGAAATTTACCGAGAACCTCTTGATATGTTTCATGGCACCATGATGATATTTTAACGCTACGCCTTATCTCTTTTAATTAAAGAATTTTATTACCTATGCTATTCTAAGTACTCAAGCGAATTTTCAGGAATTCTGAAATAATTAATTGTAACATTCTAGTCGGAACTAATTAATATATATATATATATATTACTTCACGAAGAGTCTAGCAAAAAGTATTTACAACTGATGTTGTTGTAACAATCCAACCATTACCTAGAAAATATTCCAAATGGTCTTTGAAATTCTTTGCAATGAATCTTTACTGCATAGAGTCACATTAATTGCACGATTCATTTAGGGCTCATTAATGTCCCCAGTTTAGACGCATTTACGCAATTGTTCAGAAAATTTATTACTAAGAAACGACGTTCTCAAACCATCCATTAATGTAACAAATCTTTTGAGCATGAATTATGAATCTAAATTTATATTCATTAGTATCGTTGGAATGAAGTGAATTGGATAATAGAAGTTCATCAATTCGTATCATCGTTACAAAGAATGAGGATTTTCTGCACATCGATAAATTTATTACCTGCCTCTGTGAAAAAAATTAAATTCATTTTGTTGAGCTTCAATTTTTTAGAAGTAATTGGTTAGCTATATGTATAACGTATTCTTTTAATTAAAATACAATACAGGGCGAATAAAATGTAAATGCTGGCTGGATGGAGTAGTTGGTTTGTCTGCGGCCTTGTACTTCTAAGGTTGCTGGTCCATCCCGGCACAAGTCGATGGATTTGCATGATGCAAAAAATTGACAGTGTCCGTGCTGTATGATTACACGACACGTTAAAGATCCCTAGAGCGCTTGTTTGGCTGTGGTATTTTCGAAAAAATTATAATTCTTAGTTTAATTTCCCATCGCCTGAGCTCAGGTTCCTCCCTCTGGGGAGAGAACTTGCCGTCAAAATTACTTACGGCGATTGGTGTTCCACCTATATGGTGCTCCACTAAAAAGTGATACCAGCACCTGGGGAATGTTCTTGGCGTGCAATGGCAAAAACACATCCGCAGTGTTATTGGAAAGAATATATACGTGATATAGATATATTCTAGTTCATGTAAAGGTTTTAACATTAAAAATAAGTTATGTGTGGTTACTATTCTTTACTTTTTTTAAATAAGAAAATAAGTTAGTACAACCAGTTTTTAAAAATAATATGCATCGTATTCTCTTAAAGAGACTTTCCGTAAACCACTTATGCATTAGATAAGAAATAAAAAGGCATGAATTTATTTTTCAAGGAAACATCTAATACAAATCACCTTGTAAAATATAACATTCTAAGTATTTTACACTATTTTTCTAAAATGATTAAATTTAAGACAAAAAGAACTATGTCTTACGATGATGTTTTAAAATTAAGCTTTTAAAAGTATCTTGATAAATATAGCATGTTTACAATTGAAATTTAAAAAAAAAAAACTTAGTGATTTTCTGAAGGTTTTTAATTTTTTTAACGAATTATTTCGTATTTGTTGAGATCATTCTACATTGCTTGAACATCACGAAATATATCTTAATTATTTTTATTTTGTGTAATACCAAAGTGCAGTGCATAGCCAGTCTAATCAAATCCATTGTTATAATAATTTTTTTCTAAAATTTCTAAGAAAAAAAATGTCTTTAAATAAACACTTAATATCATCAGCACAAGCATTTTCTGTCAAATTCAACTTGAGAAATTCCGGTAAACGATGCTTTTGACAAGATATACGTGAAAACTCGTGATATATTTTCTAGTAAGCAAAATTAAACTAAAACAGAATTATTCAGTCGCAGATATTTGCGTGATTTACTAAGATGAATCAATAGATGATCATTGGAACTTAAGATTATCATTCCCTAAGAACACGATTATCAAAGGATACGATAACTTAGTATAAAATTAAGGTCTTCAACCTTTTATGCTCGAGGGCCAAATTAATAAGCTTACAATGACCCGCGGGCCGCATCAATAGATTCATAGTAATCCGCGAGCCAAACGATTGTCAAAAAAATATTATACACAGGAAACTTATATAAAAACGGAGATTTGTTCTACCAGACTACAACTGATTCTAAAGACAGAGATGGTGTTCACAGATTTGTATTTATTACCAGACTCAAAAAGTTCCTGCAATACCTTCTAATGAATACCATCACGTTGGTATTCATTTGAGGGGCAATACTTGTTTCGGGGGTTGGCAGCACTAATAAAGAAAACACAGAGCCATCTGGAATTCGTTTCCTGTGCTGTTGGTGTTAGCTGCAGATCATTTGTGACAAAGCGAACTTTTCATTCGTCATATTTGGCAATGTCGTTTTTGGAGCAACGTGTAAAAATCAAATTCTGTGTTTAGTTCTAGAAATCAACTTCAACGCTCACCTGAAACCAATAGAAAACGATTTCAGTGCTAGAGGATTTTTACCTGCTTCCTCGGCTGAAAATAAAATTTAAGGGACATCGTTTTGTGGATTCAGAAGAGGTGATCCAAAATGTGACAAAGCAACTGAGGGACCTTTCAGAAAATAGATTCCTGGAGTGTTTTAAACAGCTACAGAAGGCTGCAACAAATGTGTGGATGCAAGAGGGCAATACTGTGAAGGCTAATAAGATTCAACAAATTATTGTTATTTTTTTTTAATAATTTGTAATTGACCTATACCGGAAAATTTTTAACCTTGCCATGTATATATCGATTTTTAAAAAGCTACATGGAAGTCGAATTAAAATAATTTGTAAACTCGTTAAAGATAAAAATCCAATTTTTTCCCGAAAATTTCTGAGATATTATGCATAGTCATAAATTTATTTAAAATACAGTGACATTTTTGAGAAATACCTCTTTTTTCAGTAAATTTTTATCTCAAATGGATATGAAACACATCAATGAAGTGTTTTAAAAATCAAGAATAGCAGAAAAATGATGTTTTTAAAAACAAAATGCAGACAAGGCATGTTTTTTTTTTTTTTTGAAATTGCCTCAAATTCAAATGCTTAAAATGACTTCAGTGGGCAATCCGTGACCTGCGGGTCATGGGTTGAAGACTCCTAGTGTAAAACATCTCATGTGCGAACAAATTATACATCCAATTTAATATTCATTACTTTTAATCGGACATATTATATATACATCTGTATATACACACTGCGGGTCATCTAAAATATAAACACCAAAAAGGAATAGAGATATCAAAGCAAAACTTATTAAAGGGGTAACACACAATACAAAGGCGAAATTATTAAAATTACAACTTTCTACGAAGTAATGAAATTAGTAATGAATTATATTACCACGACTGGCAGTAACTTCTGCTACTCGCCTCGACAGCGAATGATAGGGGCTTTGGATGTCTTATTGTGATATGGCAGTCCATGCTGCTTCCACAGATTCCATTGTAAATTTTAACTCAAAATTTCCTTTAAGATTAAAATTTAGAATCACATAAAATGAAACTTCCAACAATATAATAATAATTAATGCCTTTATTGTGAAAGTTTAGCTCCCTCTGAAAACAAAATACGTCAAAAAATTGAAGTTTTAATCGTATGCTTTATTTTCCTATTGTTTGCTATTAGATAATCTGGTATGACTTGCTTTTTAATTATGATATTATGAAAAAAAAAATACTTACATAGATTAAAATTCCTTGTTCTTATAGATGTAGGCATTCAATTGTTTATTTAAAAATCAAAAATTAACTTATGATTCAAAGTTGTGTAGCTCACAAGTTGTTTTCCTAATGGGACTGCGGATTGGTATTTCTACCTTTGAAGAGCTGCCGCAGGTAGTTTTGACGCTTGAGCTCTGCCGATTCGAAATGCAATATCATAACTGAAACAAATTAAAGCATCTAAAATTTCTTTCTCAGTTTGCTGAAACAAAAATGGGGGAGGGGGGTAGCCTAGTGGTTATGATTGCGATCTCATGGTCGACGTGTCGCGGGTTCGAGCCCTGTTCTCACTGAAAGCTCGTCATGTTGAGGAGGCTACTAATGCACGTTAAATATGTCGATCTCCAAGTAAACGTGACATGGTAGCTCAGAGAAGGGGTGCCAGCTCAGATGTCTTTTTGTCCCTTGACTTAGGCTCAAAATAATGAGGTCCATTGCCACTTTAGCCCTCGTGTTACTTTGAAGCACGACGTTAATATAACTCTCTCTTGCAGAAACAGTCATAGATTTGCTAATTTTAAGGCTTACTATCACCAATGAAAAAATTCTGTTTAATAGAACTCCTTTTGAATATTAACTATTATTATGATTATTATTGCTTTTGATTTGATCACACTTATATCGTTTTGATATCATTCACTTAAACATATTTTAAAGTATAAACTGCAGTTATACAAAATAAATCGTGAGATAAGTTTATTTATATCCTATGCTTAACTATCTTAAATTAGATTATAAGTTTATCAGATGCAAAACAGTTTCACCCTTATCAATTTATTTACTTTCTAAGCTCTTTCTTTCATATTTGAGATCGTACGTTTTAGCGAAAGATGTAAAGTGTAGAGTTTTATTCAGTTTCAAAGGACTTCATAAAAAAACTGCTCTTAAATTCTCTGAACAATATTTTCCCCCCGCTTTGACTGAGAAAAGGATAAATATAAAATATGACTGAAAAGTGGCAAGCAAACAAAAGAAAACCTTTTATCTTCTTTTACAAAAGAAGTTATTCAAACGGAATATCTATAAACCCCACATAACTCCTCCCATCCCATAATCTCTTAACTCATCATCATTCAACTAACATCGTGAAGGACACCATCCCAATGCTCGGCTATTTAACGATTTGGGTATGTCTTTCGCTGTCGTTTTGGGCACTAAAATATTTTACGATCGGTTCCAAAGACATCTTCAGTCGCTACTGCCTGCCAGTAACGATTATGTGATTGGTCGACAGGTTAATTGATTTGTTGGTTATTATAGGGCTCTTCGTCTTCTAATTGACTAAATTTTAATGGAGAGTGAGCTTTCAACCGCTTCTCGGGCTGTCGCTGACAGGTTTTTGAGTGATGGTAGATGACGCCATTGACTACTAAAACAGTGAAAGATAATGTAGGATTTCAGGAGTTAGAGTATAATGTGAGCGAAGCAAAGCCTTTCATAAATGCATCTCATTCATTAATGGCAGGAATTTTGAATAGTTTTCAACGTTCTAACAGCAAAGAATATCTAAAGCTTGTAAAAAAAAAAAGAATTTGGATATCTGCCAAAAGCATAATTTCGTATTCAATTAAATATCTGAAATGATATTTTACTATAAGCGAAATTCAATAGGGCGTGTTTCCTTAACTAGACGGATAATGAATTAAATTTAGTTTTATACCTTATTTAAATAAACACTATGCTACACCAAGAAACTAAAAACAATGGCGACTTTTAGGAAAGTATTACACGTAACAATATATAAAAGCGCCGGCTGAGTGTCGTGGTTGGTTTATCGCTGGCCTTCTGCACCCAAGGTTGCGGGTTCGACCCCGGCCCAACTCGGTAGATTTTCATGATGCAGAAAATCGACAGCAGTCATGTCGTATGATTATGCGGCATGTAAAAGATCCCTTAAGTGTCTGTTTGGCTTGGTTGTTCTCGGAAAAATTAAAAATCCTAATACAGGTTCGCATCGTCAAGAGCTCAGGTGCCTCCCTCTGTGTAGGAAACTGGGCGTCAAAATTGCTCTCTGTAATTGGTATCGCCTATATGGGGCAGCACTAAAAAGTGATCCTGGGTAATGTACTAGGTTTGCGAAGGTTTAAAATACCAATGCGCACCCCATTAAAAAAACAATATATAAAGGACATCTAAATTAGTTGTTGTTGTTGTCGTCGAGTGTTTTATACTGGGATACATACGAAAGATGAGAGATAGATGAACAGAAACATACAATACACAATAACAGAAGAATATAGACTTTATATATATATAACAAACGATGATCCCAGCATAAAACAAAAGGGGTACGCTGCTTTCCATTCGAGAAGGAATCCATTTCAGGCGAAAGTCTGATTTCTTTTCCCGAAGATACATCGATGCCTTATTCGGAATTCATACCCAAGCCCACTCGATTACAATCTGAGTGTCATAACCAAAATACTGAGTGAAGCGGTTCTAAATCAGTTCCCACTGTTAAGTATATTCTGTGACAAAAGTGAACTATGTCAAATTTTATGTAAGCAT
Source organism: Trichonephila clavata (assembly GCA_019973975.1). Taxonomy (NCBI): domain Eukaryota; kingdom Metazoa; phylum Arthropoda; class Arachnida; order Araneae; family Nephilidae; genus Trichonephila; species Trichonephila clavata. The sequence goes on from BMAO01025987.1 coordinate 62,544, forward strand.
ATAAAATGAAGAGTTGTTGCTAATGACAAATGTCAAAAGGTGTTAGATCGAGGCACACAAAATTCATCGCGGCAAAGGGCTAGCTGAACGCCTGTCGTTATCCGTAGCTTTGAGCACTATACAGGTGGCAATGCGATTTTTTTTTGGCTCGGTTTAACCCTAATTTAAAGAGAGAACATCCTGGAAGTGATCAAAGGCCTCCCACCTCTCTTCCGCCAGCCTCACGAAAGAGATTGCGGTTCGACGGCTATATAGAGTACCCCTATGCCGCAAAGAGACACTATGCATTTACAAACATCCCTGCCTTCTTCGGGATACAAACCCAAGCCCTACGGCACAGCAGTCCTGGTCATTAACCACTATACAAGATGAGTGGCTAAAATGAAAAGGAACACACATCTTACAAACGTCTCAAAAAAGGAATTATTTTAAATTAATTATAATAATGTATACATTTGGAACATTTCCTTATAATTATTATAATTGTAATAATATATCTGGGAAAGCGACGCACCAAAAAGGAGTTATTCGAGTGCAGCGAAATAATTTATGCACACAGCTTACCTTATAATATACAAATAATTAACTTTTGACGGCCAGTGACTAACTAGTTGAGCTCTTGCCTATTACAATGGAACATCCGGACGTTGTACAAAGCTTAGGAGTGTTGTATAGAAAAGATGATGAAAAGTGGAAAGAAATTGAAAGCATAAAGTAATAATTTAGAAACTTCAATTGTACATAATGCTTTATTTATTTTCCATGAAAGATGACTAGATAACTTCACAAATTTTTCAAACATAATACATTATGTACACAATAAACAGTGCATATAAAGGAAATACAGATAAATATTATTTAACAATACACACATATACATATCACCCCTTTCAAAAACGTTATCTATCACATGCATTAATTTGTTGAAGCATATTTTTAGTATAAACTTGGAAAATAAAAGTGAGATACGTATCATGCAATTAAATTTATTTTATAAAATAATTGCTTAATTTATTTACATTTAAAAACATTCAACAATAATTATTCATTTACATGAAATAAAATTTGATAAATAAATGTCTCTCTCTCTCTCTCACTGCTATTTTTCATAAATTAATTCAATTCTAACATAATGCATTAGTATCCTTTCATGTAAATAAATAAACACGAATAATACATAAATTCATTAAACTTAATTCAGCTTACTTAATTTCAATGTTTTTTAAAAGAAAAGCAATAGTGAAATTTGTCATTTCTATAAAGTAAGATCTATTTTTTTTTTCATTTTTCTCAATTAAGAAAACTTTTTACAATAAAATGTTCACAGACAAAGATAAGCGTGCATTTAATTTTCTTTGCACCGGATATATTTAACATCAATTATTAAAAAAATAGAGGAATATATAGTGGAATACACAAAAACAAAAACATAAAAAATGTGATGTGATATAGTTTAGATAACTCAAAAACAGTTCGGTGTGCATGAAGTAGTACTAGAATTTAAAGGCAGAAATATCATTGAGTTGCACATACATTTATTTTCGTTTTATTATAATTTTTACATGAGATATTTAACAAGATATATTTGAGGTTACAGCTCACAAATGATCTAAATCATTCACTGAAATAATTTGCAACTCAAACTACTGTCATATCTCTGATTTTCATTCACCAATATCACAGTGATTCGAAAAATATTACATAATCAATTTGTACATAATTATAAAATGATAATGAACACATTTAATGATGTTTCATATAAAGTCAAATTTTTAATCAATATTCTTATATAATGAAAGAACTAACAACATAGAAACGGATAAAACACATATGTAAATACTTAACACTAAAGCAAAAAAAAATTAAGATATAATTTGTTCCTGAAAATGTTATAAATGTAAGTAATCAGCGTTGAATAGATGAGAAATAAATGATAATTCTTCTGTAATCAAGAAAAAAAAGTACCAATTTTTAGTATCAAATAACATTTGAAATCATTTGGTCTTAATGACTAGTCTTAATGATGTTTTAATGAGAATCTCACAAGAAAAAAGACATTTTACTTGAACAGCAATGGTTAAATAATTACAGTTATTTGATTATGCTAATTTGCTTTTATACTTTCATACACATGTATAAATTAAAAAATAACATTTATTCATTTCTCATAAAATATAATAAATCATGCTAATTTATTTCCCCTTATAGATTTGTACCGAAAATAAAAAAATAAAAAAAATACAAGTTCTTTGTTTTCAAAACGAAAAGTATATATTAAGTAAATGAAAAAAAATACTATCAAATTAATCGATATAAAAACAGGAACTGAAAAAGATATGACTAGATAAATGAAACTTATTATTATACTCATTAAAAGAGAGCAATAAAAATACGTACATTCGTTTTTTATATTAATGTTTGCTCACAAAAGAATTTATTATAAACGTAATATTTAAACTTTTTTATAAGAAATCAGATACAAATTCTTTCGTAGCATTCGTGTCATTTTATGAATGGCTGATATATTTGTACTATATATATTACGCGGTCTATCTTCCGTAAAATTAAATACTATTTTTAATCTAACAAGTTTGAATAATTTATAAATTAATAAAAAATAAATTATTCATGCAAATATGCGTTTTATTTTTATTAAAACTTTAAGAAATCAAAGTAAGATTATACCGAATGGAAAAAAATTAAAGAATGTTCCTGTTTTAAATTAAGTTATTACCTATAAAAGCATGTAAATTAAAAACCAAATTATTTATATCATAAGCTGAAAAGAGGACATGAATTACATTAATTTTTTTTTATTAATGCTTATTAACAAACCCTTTATTGAGAGTTTTCGCACAGTATTTAAGCGCATGTTTAGTATGATCAGATATACACTGTCTTAAATTAAAAGAAAACAAATACCCATAAAACAGATTTTTTATGCTTATTTCTGGTTGAATCTATAATACAACATTGAGAAATGAATTTATACTTTTTGAGTAAAAGTATATATATATATATAAACCAAACATATATATATAGTTCTCACCAGAACTTTGACAGGAATTCTTAGCAACATGATATGGTCTTTCCTTATCTTTGATATGTCTTAAAAAATCAAATAGTTATAATTAATCTTTTTAACAACATTCATATACCTTAACATTTTCATGAATATGACTTAGTATCACAGAAAATAATGAAACAGAATACCATCACTAATATCTTCCATGATAAATATAATATAAATTAATTCTGTAAAATTCACAAACAATAAAATCCCTATCAATATATTCATATAAAATCACAATTTAATAAATTATATATTAGCTTGGATAATGCAAAAAACTTCTTTGGAAAAAGAAATATAGTGTGTTTTAATGTACACACAATTTTTAAAAACTCCTGCTTCAGTACGGTGAAAAAAATTGTCTATTGACTTCTAGATGTCACAGTAATTGTTTTTACATGATACAGTAAGCCAAAATACTTTTCGTGTTTCTTTTCTTAATGCCTAATGACGCTTTTGCTAATTCTTCCGGGATCCATAGCTGATCTAATAGCATTTTCTCGAAGAATCCGGATATTTTTCTTTTAGTTCGAACTTGAATTGCCGGAACAGTTGACGGTTTTTTTCCTGGTCGGTTTCCTTATCCTTGTGAAACGAAGAAGGGGTCTTGAGACCCCTGTGAACAATGAACGCATTGTTGAGAACGGAAAATTTGTATCCAGAGACATGGAGCTCACATACCTGCAATGAATACAAAGGATTTCTATTAATTGCATTATTCAATAATTTTATTGCAATAACTTAATACATAACTTCTAAACTACCGAAATTACTCGAATCTAAGCAGCACTATTTTTCAGTTTTAATGCTACTAAAAATCAAGCGTGGTTTAGAATCGAAGGTAAAACATTTGTTGCATGGGAAAAATTGAGAGTATCTGCCCCTTTCAAAAGGAAAAAATGTAACCGTCCATTCTGGCCATTTGCATGGATAACTTATCCGGTTCCGCTGGTTATCTCTAGTTTTCAGTTTATCCTAAAAATCGTTGTCTGCTAGTATTTAGGATTTTTTTGGCATAAGTTTTCTTTTAATTGTCTAAGAATCAAAGATATCCGTTATAGTATCAAGGCAAATTCACTAAGAGGGATGGTAAAATTACAAAAAGGAGGCACTATTATATGCAGAAAAATGCAGAGAAAAAACGGATACAGAGCAGGGCCACTGAAAAATTTGACACGGATGGAAAAAAAATAATACAATTCTTACATACAAACGTTCAATAGTCTCCAATAATTCTTTTAATTCTTTATTTAATACATTCTTCCAAAAAATTATGCTTAACAAATGCATTGGATGACATAGAAGATGACATCGTGGGGAAAAACCGGAAGACGTCACATATTCTGAAGTCAGCTGTGACAATGAGAGCGACGAATCATTTGCGAAACATGATACCGATGGTTAAAGTAATTATAGATTCATACATGTATTTAACAGTTTTTAATATTGATAAAAAAATAAATGATTAACTTATTATTATGTCCCATTAAAACTTTTTTTAAAAATTCTCTTAAGTATCAGGTATTAATGAACCTTTATACATTTTTATTTTTTCTCAAATAGGTGTGGAGAATTAGGGATGCGGCTTAGATCTGAATCAATACGGTATACTCAAATATTAATCAATGAACATGCATTCAAATGGTAAAAAATGAAACACAATTTTTTTTTATTTTAAAAGTGACTAACCATAAGTCAGCTATTTTATGTATTTAATTTTATGAATAAAATAACCGTCTGAAGAATGTGAGAAATAAATAATTTCTGCACAAATTTAGGGTACAGCAGCTGTCAGTTTTTTTTATCGGTTGAAATAATTATGGTAAATAAATATCAGCTTCTATATCAGGAAAATTCATCACAAACTCCTTCGATCTCAGGAATTTTAATTAATTGTAATACCAGAGCAGCTCACTCACACCTACATGCCTATTTTGTGCATTTAAAAAATACTTTTAAGCGGGATAAATGATATATTGTATACTGCTGACTTTTTTCTGCACTGGAAAACATAAGCAGAATTCTCTGATACTTTTAATATCAACAAAATGGGCACACTGGCATTACTTTTGATGGTACTATTCAAGCTGTCAAGGAATAAAGATATAGTAGTTCTATTTATAAAAATGAAGTGAATATTAAACTAAACTAAATTCAGTGGTGCAACATCCCATAGGTCCAAGGCCTACTGTACCCATCTCAATTTTCTTGACTTTAGGCGATAAGTTTCATGAGCAGATGCTCCAATCAGGTGGTCATTCTGACAGGAAACCCCCAGTGTTTAGTCCCCAAGCAAGCATGGTACTCATTTATCGACCCACTGAAGGAATGAAGGCTGAGTTGACCTTTCCCAGTCTGGGTTGTGAAACTCGGACCTGAGACTTGGAAACATGAACACATTACAACTCAGCCTCTTTGGCTTAAAAGTGAATTTTATTTAACCTAAATAATATTCTATGAAATATTTGATTTTCGGAGAAGTATGAAGCAATCTAAAGATAGATATAATTTTTAAACATAAGGACTTTTTAAGGTGATTCGTGTATTAAATACGAGTGTTAGATTTTTAAACATAACTATTGTGATATAAGTTGTGATTTATGTGTGTGAAGTAAAATTATATATGTGTGAGTGTCTGTATCTGTATATGTGAGAGAGAGTACGTGTAATAAATGCAATTTATTTGCTACTTTAGAATATGTTGTATATGTATATACAGAGAGAGAGAAATTATGTATCAAGAAATTTTAAGAGATTCCTCAATATTTACTAATCATTCCTCGAAAATACATTTGTTGACATACATTTCTTTCCCACTCTAAAAAGCACAACTTACTTTAAAGCAAAATTTTGTTCATTCAGTCAATTTTGAATATTTTTGCTTCCTCTTTCTCTTTCTCTAACAAACACACACTAATTACTCAAATCAATATTTATAAAGGAAAATTATTTTTTAAATAAAAAATTTTAGTTCATTTAGTTCTGGCTTTTTTTTATTCCTGTATAATCTGTAGTCTTTTAAAAGAAAAAAAAAGAAATATATAGACATTTTTTTTAAAGTTTTAAGTTTTTACAAGTTTTTAAACTATTTAAAAGAATGAGTCTTTTTAAAAATAAGTTCGAAAAAACAGCAATTTGGTAATGAAAGCTTTCTGAAAGATTTCTTTACACTTTAAACTCATTTCAATGTTCCACAACATATAAATGGCTTAACTTTGAATTAGTAAAATAAAAATTTATCTTAGCACTGTTTTTCCCTTATAAATTTTAATGTAATGTTTATTTTTCTAAATGGTCAATTAAATTTATAAACACATTTTTAAAGATAGTTAAATTTTATTTCGTGAAATTAATCCAAAAAAATTTTATCGTGATGTTTAATTTACTTTTAACGTAATAAAAAAATATTTTTTTCAGTTTGTTTTGTACATTTAATGAATGTACGTATCTTTCGATTGGAGTTCCTAAACTTTAAATATTACAAAACAAATAACTCAAACGATCAGATATATAAACAATGATATAATATTATAAATATATACACTCAAGAGTCAAACATTATGACCACCAGGGAATAACGAGTTGGCCCACCTTTGGCGCGCAACACAGCTTCAACTTGCCTTGGCATGGATGCCACAAGTCCTTGGTAGATGGCCGGAGACAGATTGCACCAGATGTTTAAGCAACGGTCACGCAAATCCGAGATATTGCGAATTGGTGGTCTATGAACTCTGAGCTGCCGTCCCATGACATCCCAAATGTGTTCTATTGGATTGAGATCCGGTGAGTTAGGTGACCAGGACATTGACTGGAATTCAGCATCATGTTCCTGGAACCACTCCAACACAATTTTAGCCTTGTGACACGGGGCATTGTCTTGTTGGAGCATTCCATTTCCAGCTGGAAAAACAGAGGCCATGTAAGGGTGCAACTGGTTCGCAATAATGTTCAGATACTCTGTAGAATTCATGGTCTGCTCTACCACAACCACGGGTCCCAGAGACGCCCAAGAGAACGTCCTCAAAAGCACAATACTACCACCACCGGCCTGTGTATGACCTACTGTACATTAAGGGAGCAACTTCGCCTGGAAGACGGCTTATCTTGACACGGTCATCGGCGTGATGATTGACAAACCGTGATTCATCTGACCAGGCAACTCCCCATACCCAACAGTGTCCGCTGAACAGTGTGCTCCGATACTATTCTACTTGGTCCTGCAATGTATTGAGCTGTCAGCTGAGCCACTGTCTGGCTACGGTTTTGCTTCACCATGCGAGGCAGTCTCCGACGACCTTTTTCTTTGATAGAGTGTGGACATCCAACACCATGTCGTCTACTGCTGGTTTCACCGTCATTCATCCACTTTGCATAAGTACTAACAACTGTAGATCGCTAACAACCCACGAGTCGTGCAGTTTCGGAAATACTAGTTCCGAGCCTTCGAGCCATTACAATCTGCCCTCTATCAAAGTCGCTTAGATCCGCAGCCTTTCCCATCACACACAGAAGTAAGTGAAAGAATGATTCTGTCCAGCAGCAGTTAAATACCACTTCCACCTGATCACGTGCCTTACACATCTTCCAGGCGAGTGCATTGCAAAATGTAGGAGTGGTCATAATGTTTTGGCTCTTGAGTGTATATATTTATAAGTGTATGTATGTATGCATATATGTGTGTAAAAATGTAACGATTAACGTTAATGTTCTTCTAGTTTCTCGTGACAATTAAATAATTAAGTTAGGAGTTATATACTTCCGGTTGGCATCATTTTGTATAAAGACTAGAATACTCTGGAAGTTTTAAGCTGCTTGGTAATCGCCATGGAAACCGTTTGTGTTTTTTGTCATTTATACAGTAGTTTTGTGTGAGTGTATATGATCTGTGTTTATTAATATGTTCTACATAAAATAATAAAGGAAGATGCATAAACCAACAAGTTTTCTATTCATTTTGGTACAACTACAATGTAAAAATCTAAATTAACAAAATGAAAAACTACTTCGGCGAAGCACATTTCAATTATGTATATATATATATATATATATAAGAGGGTATTTATTTTCTCAATCGAATATTTTGGAAGCAAAACTTTAAATGGTATTAAACATAGTATATTTTCTCAATCTGGTTTGTTTTAGCTCTGAAAATTCAATTATTGTCTATGAAAATATGTAGAAGAACGCTTTTATTTCTAGCAATGCACAGACTAATTTTTTTACATTCACTTCCCCAATTACTTGCATAACCAATTTTAACTATTTTTCAATACGTTTTAACTAATAGTAAATGCGAAAATGTGTACAAAAACTTTTATGAAAAAAAATACAATACACTTAAGTTTCACAATTTAACCATTAAGATTACTCAATCATAAGTAACCTGAATGAAGAAATTATCTCCCTGTAAGAGGTTTTTAAAGATTTTAAATGCATTAGAATGAAATTTTCGATTAGAAACAGCTATAATTTGTTTCTAAGAGAAATTAAAGATTAATCTTTGTATCAAATCATTGAAACAGAGAAAAAATTTTAAAATTATTAAAAAAAGATAAAAAAATTGGTAAGAAACAACCAATTTTATAAATAGTTAGTTTACAATGTATTTATAGCTGCATGCTCTTGAAATTCAAAAGATTTAAATGAACTAATTCTTTTAATTTTGCTTTCTTTGTAATAATTTCTTTGTAATAAACTAACTCATAGAAAAACAACCATTTTCTAATTTCATATTTTATCTTCTTCAATATTCAAATGACTTATATTTTTAGTATCCATTTTTTACACTATAATATCTTAATATGTGCACTAGTCAAAAATCTAGTTTGATATTTTTTGAAGAACATCAATCATTATATAATACAATCAAGCACATGTTTTTTTAAATAGTTCCTTTAGTAGATTATATTTCCGATAAAACGCATGTTTCTAAGAAAAAATCTTCGTAATACAATTTTTTGAAGTGTGTTAAAGGTATTTATTGAAGGATTAAATAATTTGTTTTCAAATAAAAAGCACTGCTATATTCAAATAAATAACCTTAAAAAGACGGAAAGGATTAAGGTAAATTGAATACATTATTCTGAATTTTACTAACAATTTATTTTTGCCTCATGTACATTACTCTTCAATGAAATTATACTAAGGGACGCCAGTTTGATTTTAATCATGTAACATAACATTCCTTCTCATGTATAAAATATTTTAATATTATATCAATATACGTGAACTTGGGCCCTGAGGTGCATAAGCAGATGTTCCGTTCAAGTGGTCAGTCTGACGTAAGACCCCCAGTGTTAAGTTCCCAAGAAAGCCTAGTACTCATTTATCGACCCATTTAAGGGATGAGAAGCTGAGTCGACCTTGTCCAGCCCGGTCCATATTATAGCTTCCATATATATATTAAAAAAAACTGTAGCCAAGGACACCAAATACAATCTCCCCAAAATTAACTCATCATCAGTTTTCTCCTTCGACTTTGGCTGCCAACACAACTGCAATAGCTCTTTTCGCCTAAGTGCTTTTCCTCTTCTATTCAAGGTAAATTTTAAAAAAAAACTGTGGTCGGTGGTGACCAGAATAGAATAGTCCCAACGTAAGTTCATGCGTGTCGTAAAAGGCGACTAAAATTATTAGAAGTCCAAACTCTCGGGTTCTGGCAACCCTCAATTATGAAAAGTGCAATATATTGTGATATTAATAATGCTACTTCGTCCGGGGTAGCCGACGCGTTGTGTTCTGGTGTCCGGGAACGCTCTGAGAAGTATGTTACGAGGACACTGAATATTCTTCAACTCAACATTAGTGGAACGCAGAGGAAAATCGACGAACTATCATGTCTCCTTCATGACAACAATAGAAGACTAAACTCAATCCCAATTTGAATCTCAAGATCAAGGAATATACAGAATTATGGAGAGACCGAAAGATAAGAACTGGAGGAGGCATGGCATTTCTTATCAAAGCCCCAACAATCAAGTACACCGAGGTTTTACCATCTATCACCTTACACCTTTGCACTTTGTCATACACGTCAACAACAACAACATATATACATATTTATTAAATTCTTAAATCTTTATGAATTTTAATATCACAACACAAATATTCATTTTGAAATAGAAAACGAGACTTGTTTTTTTATTTAGAATCTGAATCTTAAAACTTCTTAAGATTTTCTTTTATGTTCCTTATAATTTATTCCATTCAAATGTAATTTTACTCACCGACGGTCCGTAGTAGTTCACCCTTTTTAAACATGAGTATGCATACTGGTTTCATTCAAATGTTTTAATCTTTCTAAAAAGAAATTAGTTTTTTAAGAGTTTCTTAATTCAGCACATATATTTTTCTTTTTACTTTGAGTTAAGTCCAGTTACCACGACACAAATACTGAAACAAGAATGTTAAACTCATTAAAGAAAATTTTAAGACTTCAAAACTAGCTACTCTCTGCAATATTTAGCTATCCAGGGAAAAATGAGATTTCTACCTTATGGAAAGGATTTAAGAAAGGTAAGAGACTTGCGGAATGGAATGCTCCATTAGCAAGACAAGACCAGCTTCAATTATCCTAATAGATTCGATTTGTTTCTTAATGCACTCATGGAATTTGGAAACAAACAGACTGGGCTTTTATTTGCCAGTATCCTTCATTGGAAGTAGAAAATCCCACAGTGGGATTGAGTTACCAGAAAAATTTTATTGCAAAGAATCAAAAGAAATGTTATTTAAAGTATGATCTTCTTATAAAAAAGGTAAAATTTAATGCGTCTGGAACATAAAATGTATAAGCCATGCATTCATTCTAAGTAAACAATTCATTCAAATTTATAGAAATAGAGGAACGGTATAATATTGTTTCTTTATGAATGAGGAAAATGATGGGTTTACTTTATTTTCTTCCTGGTGATTTATTATACAAGCAATTATTAGTACAAATAATTCCTATTGATAAAAAATTCCTTGTCATGTGGAAATTAGATATGATACAAATTTGTTGCATTGAGTTAGACGAAATGCATTTTCAAAAACATTTCTATATTCTAATTTTATATTTTAAGTAAGTGTATAATTTTTCTCACTAGTCAAAAATTATTTTCATAATTTATTATTATTATTATATTATATATACAGGGTGTCCAGCCTTAATGTGACCCAATAGCTAATTCCCGAACTGTTCGGTTTAGACATGTACTTCCAATTTGAAAAATGTTTTAAAAAAGGTAAGGAATGTTTTTACGTGCTTTTTGAACCAAAAAGCCTATTTAGAAAAAAATAACAAAAATTAAATTTTTATACGGTCTCCAGGTCCTATCACTTATATTTAGGAAAAGATGCAGTACACAAAAACAAAGTAAGCACAAAAATTTCATTTATTGCGATAAAAACTGGCCGAGTTATGGAACGATCGCATATTTCCTCAATTTTCCTGGCCGTTTTCAAGAAGCTAGTTAGGGGCCGTCTCCAAAGTGAAATTAATTGGAACTCTGAGAGGAAAATTTCGCTCTTGCACGTCACTCTTACGTAAATCGTTTTTAAATTTAAAGTACATAAATTACGTTAATAATACAATAATTGAGTACTTAAGAAATATAATTTATTCTGTACGTGTAAAATATAGACGAAATAAAATATTTTGTGGACGAAGAAAACATTTCAAAAGCAGTTCCAAAAAAAAATAGGCTTATTTGCTGCAGTACTGATCATGGTGATTATTAAAAACTGTTGTGTAATCGCTAGCAATCGCAACATTACGAATTCTATTACGGGAGAACGAGATGTATACAAATGAAGAATACTACGAAATGGTACTGTCGTATGTGCAGTGTAATCGAAATAAGAGAGAGGTGGCAAGACTTTATGCAATTAAATTTCCCAGTCGAAGACATCCTTCTTATTGTACAATTGCCCGTGCTGTTCAACACTTGTATAAAACCGGGAGTTGTCATAGACGTATTCTTTTGTCTCGTGCCACACCTTCAAGCTTGCGGATACCCGGTGAGGATGTTCTAGGATATGCCCTTGCTCATCCTGAAAGTAGTGTCCGGGATATTAGCAAGGCTTATTCCCACTCAAAATCGACGGTGTGGAACATATTATATACGTACGGTGTATATCCTTATCGTTCAGTCCTGGCACAGGAACTAATGCTTGGAGACCAGGAGCGTCGTTTTGATTTTTGCAATTTCGTGTTAAATACACTGGATGAAAATCCAGGTTCTTTTAATGAAGTTTTGTGGTCGGATGAATGCCAGTTCTCGAGGCAAGGCACTATTAATACGCAGAATACGCATTATTGGTCCTTCGAAAACCCACATCTAATACGACGGAATCGCCACCAAGTGCGTTGGTCGGTGAATGTGTGGTGCGGAATATGAAAGAGCACCTTAATTGTGGTCCAATGTATTTCGATGGACCTTTAACATCAGAATCATACACGGAAATTTTATCTGGACCATTAGCTGATTTTTTAGAAGATGAAGTTTCCTAAGTCCTCTGGATTTCTTTCTCTGGGGCTTCCTAAAAAGCAAAGTGTACGAACGTGAATCCATGAGTAAATCCGATTTACTCAATCGAATCAGCATGGCATGCAGGTCTGTGACACCAACTATGCAGAAGAAGCTACAGGCGGAGGTTCTGACGCGGGTTCGATACTGCATTTCTGCGGAAGGCAGTCATTTTGAACATTATTTAAGTTAATTTGGTCATTCTGATATAATAAAGCCTCTGATTCATGATTGGCGCATCATTCTACATAATGCTATAATTTGAATGGCAAATCCTGTATTCTTTTGCTGCTATTTGTTAAAATAAGTTGTTTTAATCTTTTCGGTACAAATTGTATTTCTTTAATTTAACGTTTTTGTTTGCCATATAGCAGTACAAATTGTCAATCTAAGATGTTTAAAACGATGTTTCAATATTACTATGATGTTTTTCTTTTGCTCTTTCTGTAGATAGTGAATTACTGTTCTCTAAACTCAATGTATATACGACCCTCTTTTCTGAGCAATTCAGATGCTTCAATTTTATGTAGGCATAACTCGGTCAGTTTTTATCGTTATAAAATGAAACTTTTTGTGTTTACTTTGTTTTTGTGAACTGCATCTTTTCCTGAATATAAGTGATAGGACCTGGGGACCGTATGAAAATTTAATTTTTGTAATTTTTTTGTAAATGGGCTTTTTGGTTCGAAAAGCACGTAAAAGCATTCCTTACCTTTTTAAAAACATTTTTCAAATTGGAAGTACATGTCTAAACCGAACGGTTCGGGAATTAGCTATTGGGTCACATTAAGGCTGGACACCCTGTATAATATAGTCACTTGGATATTTTTTGAGTTTCGCATAGATTTTATGATAGCATTCTTAAACTTTGTAAATTGATTTAGTCTTGTGATAAAGCTAGTAACTGGGTACAAAGATTTGAGGTTCAATACTCAATTTTAACACTGATCCGTGAAAAAATAATGGTCATTGTATGTTCTTTTTAACATGCCGAAAGATTCCTTTACAAGGTGATACAAAAATTTTGAACATGTATGGCCTATAATTCAGTTACAGTTTCCCATTTATTTCTTGTTCAAAATATAATAAGATCCAACAGAATCAGTATCTTTCGATAAAATATGAAATAGCTAAGCAGCTCTAAAAAAAGGATTGGTGAATGGTAAGAAAAGTAATATCTGAATAATAAAAGTAATAATAAAAATAAAGTAAAAGTAAGTACATAATTATAATAAAATAGTAAAGGAAAAGTATTTGATTAATCAGTTGTATTTATGTAATTACAAATTTCCAGAATTCGATGAATTATTAAATTATGCACAGAAAAAATATTTGGAATAACAGAAAAATAGAAATTTATTGAAATTTAAAAACTATGCAAATGAAAATTTTTATCAAAAAATGCGAGTTATTTGACTCTTATACTAAGAAAGAAAAATTATAATAAACGAAGTGCAATACCAGAGGAAAAGATAAAAATTAAATATTGGTCACATTGAGAAGTGGAATGAAAATTTTATTTTTAAATATAATTGTTCAAAGGATTATACATGTATGAAAATATAAAATTTATAAAATATAAATGTTGTCACACTATAAAAAAAGTTTAATGAAAAATTTCAGACCCTTTAAGCTTTAAATAATCACAGTAAAATAGAGAAAATAATTATTTTATTTACTCATTATTCATAGAGCTTTTACTTTAATACCATACATGTTAAACATGTGATATTGAGCTATACTAATTTCAGGCTTCACTTCGGATTTAATGTAAATAGGCGCACCGTATCAAGCAATAAAATTGTTTTTGTTCTTATTTATTCAAAACCAAATGTTTGTTTCTAATTAAAGTATAAACATGTATTCATATTAGGTAAAAATAATTAGGAAAACATAGCTATGTGTTCAGAACATACACACACACAATACGATTTAATGTATGTAATTTATGAAGAGGAATTCGAAATTGGGTATTAAATGTGTTTTACAGCCCCTTAGAAATTAATAATTTTCGTTTTGTTTTGAGTGTTGGGAAACAACAATTATTAAAATTGTCTTCAGAATATTTATATGACATATATCTTGTTTTTAACACTTTCTTACTGAATATATTTGTGAATAATTTTATCTGGCAAATATTTAAAATTTTACATGAAAATTTAGCATATATTGATAAATGCTTACATTAAAAATGATCATTACTGATTTGCACTCATTTTCGAGCATTTCTAATAGAAGACAGAGAAATAATGATACTTTGTAATGGTATCAAATTGGAAAATACATTAAGAGATGAATAAATGCCGTCTCATTGTGTGAAAGTTTAGTTGTATTATAAAATTTGAAAAGTCATTTTTAAATAATTCCCGACATACTTGAATAAATTTTTGTATTAATAGATTCTACTATTGAATATAATTTATAAATTATAATGAAAATATGAATATACCTACTATATGAAAATAAAAATCTTTCTACATAAAAAAAACAATGAGTTAAAATAGTTTTATTGACAAGGAACTCAAATAAGATATCTTTAGTTTCTGAAAAAATAAAAATAAATTAAATAAAACATGTAGAGTTTAAAATCAATCACACTTTAAATTTTTCTTTTTTACTTAACTTCTTGTTTTAATATATACGGCAGATGAAACCTTAAGGGGCATTAATAAAATTGAGCGGATATATTCTACTTATTAGGAATAAAAGTATTCTACTAGACATCTTTATATAAAAATAAAATTTAATTTTGTTTTTAAGCAATATTTTTTTTCTTATTATATGTTATAAAAAGTAATTAAAGCTTTATTCTTCGAATGATAAAATTCATTTTTGAAGCTTAAATGAAATATTTAAAAACGGATTAGCTCTTAAAATTTCTTTTTAAAAACTATAATTTAATTAAAAACCAATATATAGTTTTTAATCCTTAATATGACAAAGTTTAAATAGCATTTAAGTACAATTTATTTTTATTTTTATTTTAAGATAATGTTAAACATTGGGAGATACTAAATAATATAAAAATTATATTTCTAAAGTGAGAAGAATACATATACTTAAAGATGTACAAAAGTAAATAATATGCTTGTAAAAATGAAAACTTGGATTAAAAACGTAAAAACACAATTTTACTTTTAAAATCATATCTTTATTGCTCATAAATTTAATCTACATTTAAAATAAAAGTTTACATAATTTTTTTAAAAAATAAATAAAATAGAAAAAATAGAAAAAAAAAATAATACAGATTTTGCGAATCTTTTTGCTATTCACTAAAACATTAAGAAATTTAGAAAGTGACTAGATAATGATTCTGTTTAAATGACTTAAAATATTTAATGCAAATTCCATCGATTTCCTTAAAAGCTACTTATAAAATAAGAAACAAAAGAAAACTTCACTCTCCTCATAATATCATTTCCTATCTCTTTTATACTTTCAAAGCACATAATTACTAAAAATACCATTAACTCCAAGTTGAATAAAAAACAGAAGAAAAAATTGAAAAACTCGTTTCCTAAAACGTTTGAGTAACACGTTACTTAATTTCTCTCTAAATATAGTCACGAATTTCTGAAAAATACATAGAATGATTTATCAGTTTATAATGATAATAGCTGACTCTTTTGAAGTTTAAAAGTAACTATACAAAAATTTAGAATAAAAAAGAAAAGGGTTTTCATTGTTTTTATAAAAAAAGTCAAATGAATTTAATAGCAACATCAAGAGAAAACCATTTCCATTTCTGGGCTCATATTCGGTTGATGGCCATTTTTTCGTATAATATCAGTTGTGTGAGGTGGATTGTTTTCTCTCTTTTTATAATATGAGAACAATGATAAAGTTGAAGTGTTATTACTTTCGCCAGAGTCAATTTGTATTCACTTGGGTAATATATAAGTGATGAATAAAAAACTCAAAGCAATCTTTTCCATTGCAAGCCTTTGGTATGTTTTAAAGCAGAGGTGTCAAACTAGCGGCCCGCAAGGTGCATTTTTGCTGCCCGGCCAATGTATCGAAGCACAGAAATATATAATAAAATAAAACAAGTAATATAAAAAATATGCCAATTACTACTTGTGTCAACTAAATTTTTTTAATTTTTATTTACTTTTTATTAAATAATTACAATTAATGTAAATATGTATAATACATTTGACAGAATTACAATATTAAGTGAGAAAATAGAAAGCAATTTTCCATTTTCCTTACTATATATGGTGTTAGACTATTATTTTAGTTTATTACTATTTATTCATTAATTAAATTCAATTATTACAATAAAATAGTATAGTAAAAAGAGATCACATTCTCAGAAATCAGACCATCCCAGGTTGGATTCGAGCCCAGCATATTTGGATTAGAAGTCTAACGCGCTACCCATTGTGCTACTGGGACTCAACAGGAAACCTGTTTACATATGGCGTTGGACTATTATTTTTGCTTGTTTCTAATTATTCATTAATTAATGAATTAATATTGGTAAAAACTGTGTTAACACCAACATTTTTAGTGGTTAACAAACACCAACCACTAAAAGTTTTAAAAAAGTATTTGGCTTGAATAATTTGAATAAGATATATATAGAGACAGTGTGAACTAATAGTAGAAATTGAAAAACAGATGCGTAGTAAAAACAAGATAGGTAGAAATCGGTAAATTTTTTTAATTGTATTTTTTCCATTACAATACAATTTTATCGGTAAATTTTAATTGTATTTTCTTTGCTAGTATTAAACAAAATGCGCATAATTATTTCGAATATAATTATTCTATATTTTTAACTTTATAAAAACATGGGCCCTTAACTTAAGGCTGTCTTCGCCAATTGTACGCGAGCCTGAACTAAACACGGAGAACATTTTCGGAGAGAAAAATGTCTGAATTTTCATGAAAATTTGGTATATTGTAATTTATATATTTTTTATAAGAATTTTTTTTAAAAATTTCAAAATATTCCAGAAATAATGACTTTATTGTTTTAACATTTAAAGTGGTAACTCGCTTAGCACATATGGTTTAGGAAAAAAAATGCGAGACACATTTTACAGAAAAAATGGATCATCTCAGATTAAATTGAATAGTATGATAAAATAAATGATTATTTATAGGATAGCGAAGCTAGAATATAATGTTAATATTTCAGTTCTTTTGCACCTGAAAAAATGTTCCAAATTCGAGTCTTATACTCTAACATTCACTGAATACAGTCTTAGAACTTGCGGCCTGCTTTAAAGCGTCATTATGAAATATCTGTTTAGAAAATAGAAATATTAGACAAAGATCAGAACGGGGAAGAGTTCGAGAAAAAACTCAAAAAGAAAATAACTAATACTTAATTTCAGTGGTTAAATTAAGCTATAGTTTGAATGCTATTTCATTTGAATACACAGCATTTTTGCAACGTTTATTTCCGGTTCGAAGTATTTGAAAATATGACCGTCATGATGGATTGAGTACTCTCAATCTATAATCTTTTTCGTTACCACAACATTCTCTATGCAATCCTCAGAAGGTAAGCAACAAAGAACATATTTTGAAAAGGAGATGAATGGATCGGTTTTCTCTTCACAAAAGTGTACCGTTTAAAAGAACAAGGGAAGCTTATAATCTAGAAAGAACATGGAACTTAGAAAAGTCCTGCATTGTTAAAGAAGCACTCAGTTTGAGTTGACAAAGAGTTACGAGATACTCACTATTATCTACATCAATGAATGCATAACATTTACATTTGAAGGAATAGATTGGTGAATGTTTTGAGATTTTTGGATGTAGTGTAGTAGCTTACGATTTAGCAATCCTAGGTGACCGTTTACCATAGATAAAAATTTCACGTTACGTTTTGCTCGAGCTATAAGCCAGTTTCCATTTGGATGAAGGAATATGTCTAATAGATTATTCACTATACCCTCATATTTTAAACATTTTATGAGAAAAAGATACTGGTTGCTTGAACATCAGGATTAATTCAGCTGCTATCAAGTTCTCTACTAAGGAATGGGAAGAGAATATATATATTTTTTTATAATCTCATTAATTCTATGTCTCATTAGCATGTAACATTACTTTCAAATTAAAAAAAATATCGAAACTCCTTTTTCGATTTGTGTTATCTTTAAAGTCCGTCGTGTCACTAATTAATAATAGAACATTAGAGTATTATGAATTCACATAGAAAAGAAAAAAAAAGCTATCACATAGATATTTTAACCAGTAAATTTTGTAAAATAGAAAGATTTAAGTAATTTTAAAAACTAAAATGGCATGACATAAAACTTCTACACACAAAAAAAAACCCATTAAACAATTCACAACTATTTTTGTAATACGCATTAAACAACTACATTTTGTAAATAGCAGATTTAACAAAATATAACGAATTCAAACCATTATTGCTATTAATACATTTTGATAAACCCTATTATTACTATGCATTCTATTTCATGTATCAGCTATAAATTTATTGTAATTGTTATTACATGGAAAGTAAGATGTATTTTAAAGAAATGTATTAGAAAAGATAAAGTTTCTTAATTTTTTTTTTAAAAAGTTATTGAAAACTTTTACGGGAAAGAAATATTGTTATTTTTTAAGTTCAAAAGAGAAAAAAAAAACGAAACTTGATAAGTATCACAAAAAATTCATGTACTACATTACACACACACACACAACTATTCTCTCTCTCAGATCTATCTAATTTTTTTCAAATAAAGCTTATCACATTTACTTTAGTGTATACGTTTTCTGTTTTTATTATAAATAAAATTAAAAATGAATAATTTAAAAGATATTTATTTTACTTTTAATCTCTCATCAGAGCAGAACAATAAATCGTAAAATTGATTATAATATTTTCAATGACTAATTAGCAATATTATATATAATTTAGGTTTAAGTAGATAAAAAACAAAACATTTTTAATTTTACACTGTGTGTATTGTATTTATTTTTAAAAATTAACATAACTTTGCTGAAAATTTGAAGTATTCATTATTTAAAGACTTTCATGAAATGCAAAATAATATAAATTTACTTCTAAGTAAACGTTAAATGCTGGAAATTTTTGTTGAGATGATAATTAAAACTTTGAATATTGGTTTCTAAATAGAAGTAAAATGTCCAAATATTACACAACCTAGGTATTTCAGAAAATTCTTCCGTTTTTTTAGAAAAATACTTATATTAATATTTTAGCTCTAAAAATATTTAATTATTATAAGAAGTACTTTAAAGATACAAACATTGGTTGATCAGTTTGAATAAATGCCGCGCGATTTCATAATTTTCATCAACTATCAAAAACCAACAAAATTTTATGTAAAAGAGTATCTAGTTTTCCTAAGAAATAAACTTTACTGAACGACAGTTTAAAAGTTTATATTTACTAAACGCACACTAATTTATATACTTAGTCGTGGGAAGAATCAAGAAACCAACTTGAAAATTGAACTTAATTACTGCAAACAAAAAAAACCACAAAATTATAATCAAGTATTATTAAAATTATATTCATTATTAAAGTGTATATTGATTTCCTAAGCAATAAATTTTACAGAACGAGGACATTAAAGTTTATTAACGAGTGCATAATTATTCTTGGGAGGAATCAGGAATCGAACATGAGACTTGAATTGAATAACTGCAACCAGAAGACAAACACAAAACTATAATCCTGTTAGAGAATCATAATAATAATCTATTACCCATATTATAACTATAGAGTGTTCTTTTCATGCATTCTACATTATAAATAATTTTATTTAATTTTAATGCTTAAAGATATAGTTTCAGGTGAATAATAGTTTTATGAGCAATATATGAAAATAATTATAGTCAATGAAAATCGGTTGAGATTGATTTTGGTTTAAAGGGGCATTCTAAACTACTCGAGGGCCAGTGGGGATGGATATTATAATTTTTTAGCCTCTTTCAATTTAATAGAACGACACTTGAACTGTGAAAATAATCTCTCCAAACATCCCAATCACGCCAATGGAAGGACTTTGGGTCTTAACAGATTTAAGGGACATGGTACGATTTAAGCAAAAAATTTTAATTTAAGGATTTTCAAAATTTTTTGGTTGTTTCCTATGTGTGTAAACTATGTAAAACAGATTTTGTGAGCTCAAAATTTCATAAAAAGCTAATTATTTAGTTTTTCAAGGAAAAAGCTTAAAATTTGCGAAGTGATTTTAAAATGCTACTCCTTTCCTACAAAAATTTACGTACACGCATGAAGCTTGATTTACAAGTACGTCAAACTATGTATAACAAAAGTTGTTATAGTTTTTGCGAAAACATGATTGGTATTCCTACAATACTTCTTTTTATGAATGCTTATTGAAAATTCCTTAAAAAATGTATAAATTCTGAGTTCAACTATTTTTTAAAAAATAAGTATTGCTTTGATTCAAAAATGCATACCAACTTTTGTTACATGTACTATTAGCAAAAGGTAAAAAAAAATCCAAAGCATTAGGCAGATTAAGCCTTAGCATTTTAAATGAAGACAAACTGGTTATTTTATCTTTCCGAGATAAGTAAGTTTAAAATTTTGATTTGCCATATTAATGTGAATGAAATTGAATGTAAAAACTATAATAATATTTTTTTTTAAGTTTAGAGCTTTCAAATTTTGTGAGGTTATAGAAAAGTAAATAAATAATAATTTAGGCTAAAAATAATTAAATTTGATTTTTTGACCGATTTTTGTAAATTGAATCGTACTGTGTCCCCTTAACAAGCATTGACTCCCCCCCCCCATTACAACAACAGTAATACTACCAGAGCTTGAATTCACGCTTTGCCAGAAAAGAGTTCGTCATAATGACCACTCAACTACAGTGGCTATAATGAAAAGTTGCATTTCCTTTAATTGAAACATTAATATTATTTAAGCAAATAATATATTTCAACTAGAATAAAACAAATAATAGCATTTACACATAAAAATAAAATGCAACTATAATTACTATTAATCTTGGCTATCAAGTATTTTTATTGTTTTTTTTTAATCTTTAATGTTATTTTTTACTTATACTATAAATGATTATGATATACATTACAATAAGTGGTTTTCATAATACTTTACTTATATAAGGAGGATTGTTTACGTAACGTTAAATCCCACTGCGCTTAATTACATGTTTAACAATTCCATACCGTTTGGATACTTAATCACATAAATTATCTCATGCCGCGAAGCAAAGCTGCTCTAGCAGTGAAATTCATTATTCAAGTTTATTTCGTAGCTTAGATTAATTACTACAAAGGGCATTTGCAGAATAAATAATACGTTTATTTCAAACTAATACTCTGTTTAACTGATAATCATGTAGATTTAAATTAATAATGAGGGTATAATCACAGCAGTTTTTTTGAAGGAATAAAATTTAATGGCATTTTATGTAAGATTTAGTATATTTTTTGTTTTAAATAAAATTTCTAAGAGTTTTTAAAATAACAAATGTTTAGTTTCAATCTCCGCTCGTAAAAATCATTTTATACTTATTTTTAACTAATGACATTCAATCTAAAGATAAAAACAACAACTAGTCTGCTATTAATTTAGATACTTTGAAAACTAAATCTAAGTATAGAGAATTAATCTTCAATTGCAAATTTGTGTTAAATACATTTTAGTAACAAAAAAGATTAAGATGAACTGTACAAATAAAAAGAGGATTAAGTGCAGATCTAACTTTATTAATATAAAAAGGTAATTTTAACTTTTCAGTTTATTTTATGGCATTATTGTATTACCCCTTTATATATTTAAGGATAATGATACTATTTATGGAAAAACAAAAGTTTTGAAAATTTAAAAGTTATTAAAAAAAGAGATGTATTTTAATAATCAAACTGATTTCTTCAAAATAACTTAATGAATTTATTGTCAGCGTATCAAGAAAAAAATTCACCTAAGGTTAATCTATAATGAAAAAAAAATTCAAAAATATTTTACATGAAAATGCAAACATTTCTTTTTTATTCAAAAGTATCTGATTTCAATTCCAAAGGCAATTTAGTTAAGAGATATTTACTTATGTATAATAACCAAGACAAGACAAAAAATTTCAGATTTTGGAAGAAAGTTGAACTGACTCTACGACGAATTTAATCTTACTCTAAAATTTTTCAAGCATCCATTCCATGAGTACGGCACCCAGGAAATGTAAAATTTCATTATCTTGTGTCTTTTCGGTTTTCTTCCAAGCATGCTGCATTATTTATAAAATCAAATCTTCGTTATATAATTATATGTTTCCCCTAGAGTATCTCGAATGTTTTAAGTCCTTAGGACAAAAATGGCATTATAAGAATTATCTTAAATAATCCTACTTGAGAGACTCCCTTGGAAATCCTATTAAAATAAAAATCAAGTTGAAGAAATGTTGACAGGCTATAAGCTATACTCAATTTCTTGTCTATTTTAATCCCTCTAAGACTAGAAGAGAATTTATTTATAAGTCAATTTTTATACACAAATGCAATGATCCAATAAATCGCTAGAGCTTTTATTTTATTAGCCTATAATAAAAGAATAACCACGTAATCTAATGCAACCCAACATAAAAAAATAAGGATTTTCACATTCAAGAATAGATCCGCTATTTGAGTGACAGGTGCAGGAAATTCAAATCTCCACTCGTTGTGTACACAGACTTCAAGAAAGGGTTTTGCAATAGCGATTACTTTAACATTACTTCCTGCCTTCCTTACTTTAGTCGAACCAGAAAAAGGTTTCCCTCTCTCTAGAGTATCCCTTCAAATGTTCCGACTTATGCATCAGCGGATCGCAACACATGAGATACATCGATTTTGACCTGCTGTTTTCTTTTTTTTCTTTCCTTTTTTTCCCTCTCCCTTTTCCTCGTTGTCCCGCCTACCTCCCGTCCCGTGTACCTCTCAAAGATCCCAAAAATGTAAAAGAAAAAGAGGAAAAAGCTTTTAAAAACAGACCTCGACTAAGGGATGAAAAAAATATCGAAAACAAGAATTTTCCACAGAAATGGACTTGTTTATTCCAGTCGGTGGAAGAAGAAGAAAGGGGAGGGGGAGATAAAAAGAAAAATCAAAACAAAAGAAGAAAAATACCCTTCTGATTTCATCATTGGTACATTTTTTCTGACTTAAAGGTTCGGACCGCTCTTTCGCTATAAGTGTACTGTACTGTTTCTTCTTATCTATGCACATTTATATATATATTTCTCCTTATGGAAGTAAAAACCTCTCTTTCTTTCGTAAACCGCAGGCGCATTTATTTATTTTTCCATGAAAGGAAATATAAATAGAAGTTCAATCGTCTTGACAGCAAAGTACCTCGTGCTCTTATAAGGGATGATGAGCGTTTTTATTTCTGATGGGATTCCGGGAATGCAGTCGGAAAAGCAAGGAACTTTATGTCAAAAGCTTCTACGATTCGAAAGTAAAGACCTACAAAAATGGCTGTGCAGTCATTGTGTAATTGAATAGATACCTTCAAATGCCGTCGGTCGTGAATAAAGCTTTTTCTCAAACAGTATTTCTCAATCTTGGAAATATTTCAAGCAAAAAGCATTCAGGGTTGAGAAATGTTTATTTGTAGAAATCGTACTGGAAGATTATTTTGCCTAGGGAATAACGTTGGCTTAATATAATAAACAAATTTATCTTAGAAATTGCAATCATTTTATATTTATATTTGATAAGAAATTATTGTTCAAAATTAGTTTCATTTGAAAGAATAAATGATGGTTTTGCAAATAAAAGCGTTTCTTAAACGGAAATGTTATTTATATCAATTATATAATTCAAAATGGGTGGAACAAATCTAAGCTGATAGTACTCGAATTTTAAAAAAATAGTATGTTAATAGTTCGAAGGGAAAAAACAGTTTACTTGTTTGTTTGTTTTTAGTAAAAATGAAAACTAAGCTGTAATTATTATGAAATGATCGAATAAAATTAGGTATTCATAATTCTTATTATAGAATTTGTGTCTTTGTTAATTTATTTCAAACGCCTGTGTATTTGATAAACATTTCAATATTCCATGAATCTAAATGTTTTAATTTAATTTCAAAAGTTAAATAATAACTAAGATTTTATTTTTGTTTCAAAGCAAAGTGAAGGATAATTCATTAAAATAATCAATAAATGCGCAGAAAATATCGAAAATTCTTTTTTTATAGGAAATTATATAAATACCACTAAATATTTTTAATTAATACATCGATATGCATAAAAAACAAATTTTATGAATAAAATAAACCTTTGTTCCTCCACATTTATGGTTAATTTCTTTTTCTCTTTAATGTAAGAAAATTTAGTTTTATAAAAAAAAGTAAAATAATTTTTCATAGAACTTCGATCAATTAAAAAACTGAAAAGTTTCATATGACTCATTCAGAATAAAAAATACACATCAATACAGCACTGTTTTAAGTCTCCAAAAAATATAACCTGATTTTGAAAAAATAAAGTTATGGCGTAAAAATATTTTTTCGCTTAAAAAATAAAGTAAATTGGTAGGTTTGAATAATGAGTGTTAGAAAATTAAAACGAGATATCCCAGTAAAGACTTCGTTTTAAAACACAGTTAAATAAATAAAAATAATGCTTTCTTTCGTAATTTCCCTGCCACACCATACTAGGGAAGAAATTTGAAGCCAAAGCTCTATTTAAAATACATCAATCACTATATTTTAGAAAACAAACCTTAAGGTATCCGACTACCCTAAAATTGAGAATTTCCCCATAATTAACACATTTTTTATGATTTTACTTTATAGACCATCTAATTATCTTTATAAAAATACCATTAATTAAAATAATTATTTTACTAAATTTGTACGTATTTTTAAAAATTTATTAATATTCAATATTTTTATTAATTTAAATTTAATTTTAGCTATTTTTACCACAAAAACTATTTTCATATTCAACTTAAAATAAAAATATTACGGGAAAAAAAAGCATTATACTAATTTTCTTATTTTAGACATATCAAAGTAAGATAGAAATAAATGGATAGAAATATAAAGCTAAGACGATAAAGACAAACACACAACATTTGACCTCACATTGTACACAAAAACATCCTCAACTCAAATCACCTCCCTTTAATTCGTAATTGAATCCGATACGTGTTCGGAAGATTTTAACACAGTATAGAGGACCTCAAGTCCTGCGCCCTGTTTCCCGTCGATAAGACTAATCCCGGTGCCTTTGTTAAAAGCCATAGAAAAGGGTATGATTCGTGATGACACCTCGTTATTTAAAACGTCTCGCTAACGCCATTAATAGGACACTTCATTCGCCAGAATATCGATTCTGGTTCTAGATGGTCGGTCCCCACAATGAACAGTCATTCTCTCTCCTATTGGCTGTCTATCAAGCGATGGGTCTGGATTGTTTTATGATTTATGTCAAGCTCCGGCAGTAATTTGTCGATTTTGTTTGCAGCGTAAATTGTGATAAGGAGAGACTTTAGTTTGGAGTGTATGTGGAATAGGCTATTAAGGCTTGCTTCACGCCACTGAAGACTTAATTATTCAAGGCATGGAAAAGTCGTTTCTTTTTTATGATTGACTTCGATTCATTTTATGATTCAAGGAATTCTTGTTAAAGGGAATTAATTATTCAGGAATAGAAAGAGATTACTTTTCTAAGGACTTTGTATATTTTGAACTAATCTATACTGAGAATAGGAAGTAATTTGCACTTTTCCAGTAAGGACTTGGTCTTTTCAATTATTTTCAAGTATTGAAAAACATTACTGCACTTTTTGAAGGTTTTAGGCCCGTGCAGTTTCGTTCCTATTGCTAATTAAAATCTATAAAGCGCACACAAAAATAGAATTAAGCTAACAATATTAGAAATTAATTCCAAATCTAAAATACTTTTAATTAAATGTAGGTATTGTGAAGAATCTTATACGCTCAAATTCAGATTTTATAGAAGTGTTTATGTCTGATGTTTATTTTTTATTAACAATTTCTACATTAAACAAAAATATCAGTTCTTTAATTTTATTTACAGTGTTCGATAACAGTGTAGTTGATACAGACAGTGCAAAGAGACACAGATTTATTTTATTTATTAATTAATTATAATTAACGCAATTGTTCCTGAAGATTAGATAAAGGAAATTTACAAATAGAAACAAATTTTTATTACCTAAACGCCTTAAATATTACCATTTTATGATATTTAAATACGTATTTTTCTTACTTAAATGTACAACTCTCAAGTAGGATTGAATTTTACATGGATTATAAATGTCATATACTATTCTCATTTTATAACATTTAAAAATATTTCTAATTAATTCTCTTAACTTGTTATAACATTTTTGAGTTATGTTACCTTTTATGTACATAGATTAAAACAGTGAGCTACATATGTACACATTTCAAAAGCATGTTCCTTAATTATATAATTTGGGAACTATGATAACATGTCTTATTAAATTAGCAATGCTATCGAAGCTAAGTCGACAGGACAGTCATTTTCCTCTTTTGAATGTTAATCCTATATAATCACATACATTAATTGATTAAGATAAAATTTACTTTATGAAAAAAGCGGTATTCCATATCATTTCAATTAAGTCATTGATATTAACTTAAGCCGTCAATATAATTTGCTATAGCACCAATTTTTTTTTGTTACTTTTATTCTTAAAAAGTTTTATTTATAAATTATACTCATCTAAATTCGAATTTTAGTTATTCAAAAAAAGATTTCAGAAATAGAATTACATATATATATATACACGAGAAAAAAGTTGCATCATTTCAAGACATCTCCATAAATTATTCAGAAAGTTTAAGTGAGTTTTACATGACTAATGGAACACCTGGTATCTTGATAAACAGATTTTTAAACATCAGAAGCAACAAGAAATTACTATAAACTAAACAATTTCACAATTAAATTCCTGGATTGACTGATCATTAATGTTTATCTTCAAAGCAACACGAGAACTATTGGCGATGGATCATAACATTGAGCCTCGGTCAACTCCTGATATTGCAGCTCACCACTCGAAGCTTCCACACAACTCAACTGTCAGTACTTTGAGCATTGAAAAATATTCGTGCATCAGTCCGTCTGAATGGCAGGTTTTTATTAACCCTTTCGTGGGCATTGAAAAGAGGGAGATTACTTCCCATCTAAATAGTCATGCAAAATACACCTTTTAGAAGAGAAAAAAACTCATTACAATATTCTGACCTTGCTATTATAACGAGGGAAAGACTAATTCCCGCTTCAATTTTGTGCTACTGCACATAATCCAGCGATTACGATATCTATAAGTCGGACAAAAAAAAGGTGGTACTAAAAAGAAGTATCTTGTCCAAAAGTTGTCGCTATATATAACGATGTCATAGGAAGGGTTGATCGCTTCGATCAAATGAAAGAAAGATACCAAATAAGAAAATTTGTAAAATGGTAGCATTGTATCTTTTATTTTCTTTTTGACCTTGCCATCACAAATAGTTTCATACTGTGGCAAGTGAACATAAGAAGTAGAAGTTTAGAACAGCTATCATTCCGTATTGTACTAGCTCGCACCACGAGAATATTCCTGTAGTAAAAGGAAAGAATGTCCTGCTAGCTTTCAAACAAAGAAATGTGTAGAACCGGATGATGTGCGTTAAGCCAGTGTGGGATATCAAATCCTAAAGATAGTTTCCAATTATAGACGATGTAGGAAATGTTGTCGAAAGGGACAAGAAAAGAGGATCCTGTACATGTCTTCAGAATGTGATGTCTTCTGTGCATTGCAACATGCTTCTCATCTTTTCAAGGCAAATAATCACCATTAAATTTAATTTTCTTTATGATGAAGAATGCTTCCTTGGGAAGTATACTTCCCAGCCCTAAAATTTAAATGTAAACAAAATTTGGCAAAATAGAATATATTTCCTTAAATGCTATTGTTTAATTGTTAATAAAAATTTTAAAAAACTGCAAGAAATTCAAAATAGAAATAAATGGCCCATGAAAGGCTATAATACTGCTCAGCTACAAGAGGGCTTTTGGCGACGGACCTCGAAATTTTCAACCATGGTCAAGTGACGAGGACGACATCTGAGCTGGAACCCCCTCTCCTAACTACCACACCACACCAACGGGAGGACGTTTGAACTCTCGACAGATTTAACGTGCATCATTCCCTTATACGGCGGGTCTTCAGTGATACTGAGCTCGAACTCATGACACGCCAGGCACGAGTCCATTACCTTGACCACTAGGCTACCGCGTCTACCGAATCTTCGGGAAAAGACATAGTTATTTGAACGAAAAAACTCATTAACAAAAAAAAACTGAACTTTTTTTTAAAAATAATATGACTACTTGCTTCAAAAATTAAATTTTACATGAAAATGACAGAAAAAAATAACAATTCTCGCATGTTTCTGTTTTGTTTTTATTCTTGCAAGAAATATAAAATTCCAAGTAAAAGAAAGCAATGATTTAGTGTTAAAAATCATATATAATTTTTATCTAAAAGTATAAAAACTGGTAAGAAATAAGATAAATTTTATTCTTGTTTTGTATATTCAGAGTTACGAATATGTATAAATTAGATATGTTTTCCTGGAAGTGTGATAATTACTAAAAATATTATATTTGTACTGTAGCAAGAGTGTGGATAAAGGATAATGGTTTGAACACAACAAACAAAATTCCGACAAACTTTTATTGAAAAAATGTCATATTTCTCTCAGCACATATCTACCATATATTAAAACTCAGCGGTGCGTAAAATCGGGATTGGCTCACTAAATTATTTTATTGTTACCCTGCCCTTTTAGACGTACTAGGACAAAACTTCCATTTGAAGTACGGAACCGGGAATAAAATTTTTCCCAGTCTACCGAAAAGAATAGAAGATGGGTCTTCACCTTCCATGCACTTAGAGAACGCAGGCAGATGTTAAGCGCGGTGAGGCATACACGAAAAAGGCATTTAAGGAAGAACATTACCATCTTTTAAAGCGGTTATTTAGCACAGCGCTAAGCTCGTTGGTAATTATTATCTTCCACAGAGAAGAGAAGGGGTTTTACGAGCTGACGCTTTCAGAAAGGTTCCCCTTAAATTTCCACCCCATTTTTACCTTTTTTGAGGGTGAAAGAAGTTTTTCAAACAAATGAAAAAGCATTGTGCATTAGGCGTAATAGTATTCTTTATAGATGGAGGTGTTTCGTAATATTTCAATAGATTGTTATCAAAATTTATCATGATATTTTAGAATTTAAATTTTCTTAGTGAAATGAAACTTGATAAAAAATGAAAGAAATCTGTAAAATTATATGTCTCTTAAAGTTACTCTCATTTGTAGTAATTTTATAATAAATACTGAAGAAGACAATATATATATATATATATATATATATATATATATATACATATATAATATATATAATATTATAATTTATATAAAATATAGAACATAACAGGAAATAAAAAAAATAAAAATAAAAAAAAATTAAGATCAAATCTAATGAAATACAAATAAGAACCTAGCGGTCAAAATGCAATTTCGAACTTAGGACCGAATAAGTGGGGTTAAACTAGTTTGAAGGCGCCAACCTTCCCCCTTTGCAACTCGGTAGGAAATACCAAAATAAAATAAATAGAAATTTAAAGTATAAAAATTCTAAGTATAAAAAATCCAAAGTATAAAAAATCTCATAGAAATATGAAAGAACAACCGACTACTATTAAGCAAAAAATTCTCCCAAAATGTTTAAGCAGAAAAATATCAAAAGAATTACCCAGTAAAAGGATTCTTCTAAAAAGATATATATATATATATATATATATATATATATATATATATATATGTGTTTGTGTGTGTGTGCGTGTTTGTTGTTGTTGTTGTGTGTGGTAGCAGTAGTAGTAGTAATAGTCTCTGCCTGAGAGACAGAAATAACTTGAACATAAAAACAAACATAACATCATAAAATAACATAAAAGAATCAAACCGATATCGGAAACTTAAAAATATGGTTGCTGCAGTATTATAAAGAATGCTGACTAAGGACAGCTTTTAATTTGATATAAGAACGGGATTTAACCAGTTAAATACATTGCATGTGTTCGTCTTTAATATATAGATGCATATTATTTAATATATACGTTATATGTATATTCCCCAAGAACAGATGTAATGTATTTTTCAGAGAGTTATTGCAACCATATTATGATTTTTTTTCTTGCACATATTCGCGAAGTTCCTTAATTTAATAAAAAAAATAATGTATGTTAATGTTCTTTAAATTCGTATTGTAATATTTTAAAAGCATTTATCTGTAATACACTGAATTACAACATTAACCAAAAATCTTCTAAAACTGATACAAAAATTTTCAAATAAAGTTTTCAAGCTCTTATACAATACTATTTTATGTTTGAATTATATCGTTCTTGATGAATATTCCCCCATACTTAAGCAAAATAAAATATCTAATAAATAAAAAGTTATTCTCAAAATGTTATTTTCAAATTTATGCAGAGCAACAAAAACGCAGCAGAATAATTCATTTTTTTTAGCTAATGTAGATTTAGCTGGAATAAGTTTGCAAATTTAAAAGATCCCAAAGGTGTTAATTTTGTCTCGAGAGCTGAAAATACTAACAACTTTTTCTGATTAGAGATAATTCTTTAGGTTAAAACTGAATAATTCGATTCTTTTAAAGGAATGAAGTTTCAAGAAAGTGTAAAATGTTTAAAATATCATCATAATTTTAAAAACTATAAGCATATGAAAATAAGAAACATTCGTGTAAGAAATATTAGTTAAATTTTACGCGTTGCGCATATTTTCTTAAATAGTAACTCTAAATACTAGTAATAGGTTGACTTATAAAGTTAAACATATATTTATTACACTGTACCATTTTTATGTAAATAGAGTAACAAATAATATTTTTTTTAAAAAATAAAAGAATTACATTTTTTAATTTTTTTAAAAGAAATATTTTTTTAAAAAGATAAATAATCTTAAAAATATAGGTAGGGTTTAAAGAGTACGATACAATTTATATCAAAGAGAGTACAATTTTAGGAAATATCATTCGCAACGTAAAATTTACTAAATAATTTTTATAGAAATGCTCCTTATATATTTTCCTATGCTTATAATTTTTAAAATTCTGATTATATTTTATACATTCAACACTTTTTAAACATCATTCTTTTATATATAATGTGTGTGTAAAATAATCAAATTTAATCTCAAGGGATTATTTCTAGACGAGAATAGCTTACATTTTCAGCTCTCAAGACAAAATTAACACTCCTGAGACACCCCATAATTACTTACGTTATTTCCAAACTATTTCATTTTAGACCTATTACATTTTAGAATAAATATCCTTTACTAATTTCACTTTTGCACATAGCACAAAAGTTTTTGAAGTGATAAAATCAGCCACTTTTTTTTCCGAATTATAAATCCTCTCAGACAATTTAAAAGAAATTCAACTTAAATGCATAAAATATCACTGTCTAGACATAAAACGAATTAAA